>CAUYRT010082727.1:0-60961 GCA_963574885.1 Lepilemur ruficaudatus | reverse complement strand
AAGAAATTAATTGGCCAACTAAAGATATATATAGAAAAAATGAGCCGGGCATCGTGGCGCATGCCTGTAGTCCCAGCTACTTGGGAGGCTGAGGCAGAAGGATTGCTTGAGCCCAGGAGTTTGAGGTTGCTGTGAGCTATGTGTATGCCACAAAACTCACTCTTGGCCGGGCAACAGAGTGAGACTCTGTATCAAAAAAAAAAAAAAAAAAAGAGGAGTCACCTGGAGGTCAAATTTGTCCCAGAATATACGGTAGAGAGAGCAAAGTAAAGGCCATTTTTTGAGAGATAATAGCTGAGAATTTTCCAGAATTGATAAAAAACATCAATCATTAGATTCAGTAAGGTCAAAAGTTCTTAAGCAGGATGAATAAAAAGAAACCATAAGCATAGAAGACACAGCAGAGTGAAACTGCAGAAAACTAAAGAAAAAGAAACTGATACTAAAGTAGCCTATTAAGAAGACAGATCACTAAAAAGAAAAATCCTTTACACAGACAGGTGGCTTCTTAAAAGTGGCAGTGGAAGGCAGGAGATGGTAACCTCTTATCCTAAAAACAATGAGTCAGAATAACCCTTCACCTACAATGTGTACCTAGGAAAGAATGCCAGCCAAGTAAAGACCTTTGCAAACAAAACTTGAAAGTGAATGGTACCAGTTTACCCTTACTAAAGGAATTCACAGAAGATCCGTTTAAAAAAGAAGAAAAGTTACAGGAGAAGGAAAATCTAAGTAATAAAGGAAAAAAGATTAATCAAACATATTTTCAATATATTCAATATATGGATAAATTGAAACAGATTTTGCATAAATGAATAATAATAGTATCTAATTTATTGGGTTAAAGCACAAGACAATACTTAAATACTGGGCAACAATATTAAATAACTTGGGAAGGGTATTGTTTGGAAAGAAAGCATGACATTGCTCAACTTTGGGTTTCTTAAATTTATATGGAAATTCATGTTTATTTGATAGCACTAAAATAATGGAAATAGATTGCATATCTTCCGAACTGGTAAAAGTAAAAGAGAGAGAGAGAGAGAGAGAGAGAGAGAGAGAGAGAGAGAGAGAGAGAGAGAGAATGAAGAAATATAAGCTTAATTCAAAAACTTAAAAAAGGAAAGGAAGCAAGAAAAGAAGAAGGGACAGAGGAAGGGAGAGAGTAAAGGAGGAGGAAAGGAAGGGGAGGAGAAAAAATGAAACCTACAAAAATGTATATAAATAGCAAAGACATTAAAAAGTAGAAATAGATGCACACTTCATTAATAGTTTATGCATACCAAACTCCACAATTCTTTCAAAAAGATGATCACACTTAATGTCTAAAAATCCATTAGAAGTCCATTATTTAGATAAGTCTTAAACAAAAGTACCCAGAAAGTAAACAATATATTAAAAATTTATAACTGAGCCAAGTGCAGTGGTTAACACCTGTAATTCTAGCACTTTGGTAGACCAAGGCGGGAGGAACACTTGACCCCAGAAGTTCGAGTCTAGTCTGGGCAATAGCTAGACCCCATTTCTACAAAAAAAAATTTAAAAAAAAGCTGTGACTGGCAAACACTAATAAAAAAAGAAAGAAATTGATTTTCCTATACTATCATTATTACAAAACAGGCTTTAAACCACCTAAGATAAATGGGGTAACAGAAATAAGTACAACCTGTTTGGGGGGAGAGGGTAGGGTACTTAATTCTTCTTAGAAAGGTCAGGGAAGAATTGAAAGAAGTTGAAGGAACAAAAGAAAATAAACATTTGACTAACATTTGTTGAGCAACTGCTTAATCCTGGCCCTAAGCTAGGGGGGTTATTTGCATTCTCTCCTTTTAATCCCTATGACAACTCTCTGCTATATGAATTATTATCATACCTCTGGGTTAAGCAAATTTTCTAAAGGCTCATACTTGGTTGAGCAGAAAATTGAATCTAATTCTGTCAAACCAGAAAACTCACCATGTGACAACTCTGAGCCTTAAGGATGTGTGCATGGTCTTGACAGATAAAATGCAGGATACAAGTTAAATTTGAAATTCAGATAAACAACAAATAATTATTTTTGCATAAGTATTCCATACAATATTGGGAACATATTTATACTAAAATATTATTTATCATTTATCTGAAATTCAAATTTAATTGAGAGTCTTATATTTTTAGTTTCTGTATTTGGCCGCTCTGGGTAGAGGGCGAAATAAAAGTGGGGACAGAGCTGATCCAAGGTGGAAAGGTGTTTCTCAGAGGTCTCCCCTTGGGTCATGAAGCAAGTCTCTCTCTATCCCTCTCCTAACAACCCACTCAAGCATAAAAAATATATATAGAGAGATGGCTATTTTACTATTATTATTTATTTATATTTATTATTACTATTATTTCATAAATTAATATACAATAAGGTGCTGGAGAAGGAAAGAGACTTAGGAAAAATATTCATACATTCTCTTTCTTCTGTATTCCATTTGGAGCACTTGGAAGACTTGTTTTCCCTTGACAAATCACAATAAATCATGAGATTTACCCTGCCTAAGTTTGAATATATTCCAAGGAGTATATTGGAGTATGTCTCACCACAATGACATAGCTCCATGCACCATGGGGTGTGTGTTTGCCTTGTAGCATCAGCTAAGGGTACAAATCCTGGCTAGACTGGAAGAATGAAGCATCCAGGCTTGGAATAATCAGATAAGGTTTCCTGGGGCAAGTAAGGTTTAAACTAAGCTTGGTTGTAGGAGAAAAACATAGGTCACACTCTTCTAAAAGAGAGAACATTGGCTAATGGCAATATTAAAGATTCGAAAATCTGGCTTCAAATTCCATCTTATGTAGATAATATACTTGTGAGATCGTTGGGATATTTTCTACATCTATCCATAGAAATGTGTAGGAACTGGGTATATGTTGTAAATTAATGTATAAATTATATGACTATGAGGTTTTCATTAATTTGCCTGAAAAATATCATTGTGTGATATTTGACCATAAATATAAAATCACAAAAATGCATGTGTGCCAGTTACTTACACACGTTTGTATTAGTTTTCCACATTTGGAGAAATGACTGAGAGCAGTGGCCTAGCACGTGGTGGGAGAGGTTCAGAGTGAACCTCTGCCGGGATACACCTCACCTCATCTCTCCACCCTCAGGCCGCAGTGGAGATGATCTGACGTGGTTCAGGGAGGTGATCTTCATGTTCAGTTGGGACATTACTGCATGCCTTGCTGAAAGAGGAGTCTATAAAAAGGGAATTAGCAGCTGAGGCTGGACACAAATGCCCCTCCTATGCTATGGTACTGAACTCCAATTTCCACATTCACCTTGTAACTTTAATTTTTCAAAAAAAGGTAAAAAAAATAGCAACATACACTCTGCACTAAATTTATCCTGATCACATAATCTTATTTTGATGATTCAGGAGGCAATCCAAGAATCTTCCTATGCCTCCAGACCATCAACTCAACAATTTATTAAAATTGAGGTATGGGCCACAGTGGCAAGAATGTGAGACTCAGCACCAGCTCCACCACTGAGGACGAGTCTCTCAGCCTCTCTGATCTTCAGTTTAGCAAACAAGAGTTATCCTTTAAGGAACTATGAAAGGCAGGGCCAAGGATGGTGCCTGACACACTGAAGCACGGAAAAACAGGCTCTTTAGCCTTGAAAGCTCCAGTTGTCACTATATAGGATCTGAAAAGCAAATGGCATGAGGCACCAAGCTTAGGAGCATGGGATGAGAAAGAAGCAGCCACCCAACTACCAGCTTCATAATCACCCAAGGGGGCTGCTCAGGCCACTGATGTCCAGAGCCTCATCTCAGACCACTGGATGTGAATCTCTGGAGAGACCTTGAAATCGGTGCCAATGATAAGTGGTTCAGGTGATTCCAATACAAAGCCCCCTTGAGAATCACTGACTTAATGTGCCTGAGCATCAGATTCCTTGTTGCTCATCCAAATTCCATCCATGTATCAAGACTCAGTGAAGAGTCTCATCGTTTGAATCTTCTGATTTCACTGGCCTCTCTCCTCCCTAAACTACCACAGCACTCAGGGTCCACCTTGGGCAACTCGTGCCTGACCATGGAGGCAACTCGTGCCTGAGCACGTCCACTCAGGACATACGGTCAAAATTCACTCTCCTGATATGACCTTGAGCCTTGTTATCATCGCTAGCATTGTAAAGGAAAAATGGCCTCAAATCTGGCCTGGGACTAAGCTTTTTTTGTGTAACCCAATTCACCACTTTCATCTGAGAAGCAATTCACACACTTGATAAAAGTCTTTACATTTTTTTCTAATAAACCGTAACAGTATTAGGACATATTCTAGAAAATTATTTACAACACGACTACCCACTCAGTCATTTGGCTAATGATGTTTACTTGATATTCTTTTTCTGTTTATGCTAATGAAGATTATCTAATCACTCTTTTTATGTAAATGTCTCTGCCAAGAGCAAAGTCTTTGAATTGGCCCATTTCCAGTCTCTTCCCATGTAGAAAATTTGACACTAAACTTGTAATTTCTCTTAATTTTTTGGAAGAAAATAATAATATAAGAATTATTACACCTATTTTCCCTTTATAGGTCATAAAGCATTTGACAAGTAGAGATTTTCATAAAGACTTCTGATCTTGGCATTTGTTTCACATGTATCAATTGTGTCCTTTCAACCAGATTATAGTCCCTTGAAATGCATGGGTTATAAATACCTTTGAATATGTCTATCCATCTATCCATTAGTAGTATTATATTATAGATCTGTATTATAAACAGTGAAGTAGATATAATAATCCTTATTTTACTATCATAAACTTTTTCCAGAAAACTCAACAGAACCTAAATATTGATATGTTTGTGTCAAATTGGCTTCATCTGAAATGAGTAGGAAGGGTGTATGGGGGAGGAAAGAGAGAGATAATAAACATCAAATGGATGGGACAATTGTTTTTATTTATTTATTTTTGCATTTTATGTCTAAATCTCTAAGCTAGGCCAGTGCATAGAATAAAGACCGTTCTGCAAGGATATAACACAACCAAATGATAAGATAAAACCTGCACTAAAATTATCTTTGGTGCAAGGCAGCATATGATGTGACATGTGAGTGCCACTGTGCTGGATGACACAGAGAGATGAGAACAAGTCCAACTGTCCACATCAGTGATCCTTGTGCTGGGTCCAATGACTAGAAGTCCCACAGAGGAAAATGGAGTGTTGAATACTAGGCATGGACACAACATTCCAAAGGAGAGGATGGGCAACATATGTTTGCAGGAGCAACAAGTTGGAGAATAGTAAGAGATTATGCATCAAAAGTGCATAGTAGGGCATTCTCAGACTAGATTTCATTGCAGATGCTCCTCAACTTACGATGGGGTTATATCCTTATAAATCCTCCATAAGTTGAAAAAGCATTTAATACACCTAAACTAGCAAACATCACAGCTCAGCCTAATCTATAATACTTTAAATGTGCTCAGAACACTTACATAAGCCTACAGTTGAGCAGTATCATCTAACACAAAGACTATTTTATAGTAAAGTTATTATAAAGAATTTTTAACCAAAATTCAAAATTCAGAGCATGGTCTCTACTGAGTGAGTAGTGCTTTCGCACCATCATAAAGTCAAAAAATCTTAAGTTGAACCACTGTAAATTGAGGATTGTCTGTACTTCCAAACCAGAGGTGGTTGGAAACCAGGATATACAGGTAACTTTTTCATGTGGCTCCAAGAATAGAAGCAAGATTTTTTTCTTTAAGCAAAAGAACAAATATTATATAATTTCATTTATATAAGTAACCTAAAATACTCAAATCATAGAGCCTGAAAGTAGGATAGAAATTACTAGGAGATAACCTCTCCTGCCAGGTAGCGAACACAGGACGAGTTGGCACATTCAAGCAGGACAGAAGAGCGTAAAGAAAAAGCAGGGCCCGTAACGTCAGCAAGATGGCCGACTAGAGGCCTCCAGTACTCATCCTCACCACAAGGACACAAAACAGCAAGCAAAACAACCATATTTTAAGAAAAATAAATAAAGGAGAGTGCCAGGGCTCCTGACAGGAGTAACAGAAACCCGAATGAACACAGAAACTCAAGACAGCCACATAGAGAATGGAGGAAAGACCCGGACTCCACAATCCCAGCCCCCAGGCAGGATCAGCCAAGAACCAAGACGACTTTCTCCCTGTGGCCAAAAAGTGAGCAAGAGGATCCCAGCAGCCCCCATTACCACCCTGGACACCTACAGTCCTCACCGCTGGGGTACCCCTGCAGTCTTCACAGGCACTAAGCCCAGCTGAGGGAGCTGCCTGGAGTCCACACAGCTGTGCTGTCCCAGAGAAGGAGCCGACACTGTGCGTGCACCCAGTGGCCCACATGGCTGCTGTGTTATGCCATCTTGCATCTGGGACCACTGCGGGAGTGTGTCTGACTCAAAGGCAAGTAGCCACCGCTCCTCTTCATTCCCGAGGCTAGGCGGCGCTGCATCATCCCAGCCATGGCCCTACATCCCAAACTGAGCTGCTAGCAGCTGTTACACCCTTCCCCTTGGGCCAAGTGACAGTGGAACCACACCACCTATCCCTCCCTCGGCCCCCTGGGCTGGAGCTGAAGCTGCGCACTCCCTCCTGGGGAAACCATGCTTTGGCAGAACAGCTTCGTACACCTCTTCCAGTCACAGTTGTGCCCTGCCCCTAGGAGCCTGAGCAGAAGCTGCACACTGCTCCCTGGGATACTGATGCCTTAGCAGTTCCTTATCTGCTTTCACAGTTACTGCTGAGTCCTGCCCCTAGGGACCTGTTGTAGTTTGTATGTTAGACCAAACAAACATCATGCTGAAATTTGATCCCCAGTGTTGGAGGCGGAGCCTAATGGGAGGTGTCTGGGTCATGGGAGTGGATCCCTCATGAATGGGATGCCATACTTGACATACTGAGTGAGTTCTTGCTCTACTAGTTCTTATGAAAGTTCCCTCCAGAGCTGCATGAACACCTAATTCAACAACTATCTATGCAAGCAAGCACCTTCAGAAGAACTAAGAATCAGGTGAATGATCATACTACCTTGATATAATTTTAAAATTATATGAAGGGAAGAAGCACTGAAGAGGGCAGAAAAGACAGTCTTGCATTGCCTACGCCACCCCTTCCTCATCCCCTGGCAATGCCACACCAGCACATGGAGTGGAGAGAGAATCTGTGTGCCCAGGGGAGGGAGAGTGAAGTGATTGTAGGTCTTTGAATTGAAACTCAGGACTGCCCTGGCACAGGAGAACACAGCACAAGGCAGAATTCTGTAAGTGCCCATGGAGGGAGCACTTTGACCAACCCAGCCAGAGGGAAGTCCTCTGCCCTGAAGCCTGAGTTCCCACCAGCTCCACCACTGGCAGAAGAAGAGTAGCCTGGGACCTGGTCTGAATTTGTAAGGCAGTTGGGCCAGAAGGGATACAGTCTTTCGGCAATTCCTGTGGCTGTGCTGGCTCGGAGCCAGTGGACTTGGGGTGCACATGACACAGTGAGACACCAGCAACTGTGGCCAAGCCAGTGCCTGTGTCACCTCTTCCTCAACCACAGGCAGCATGGCTCAGGGAGAGTCTTCTTCCATTTGAGGAAAGGAAAGGGAAGAGCTCAGAGGACTTTCTTTTGCAACTTGGGTACCAGCTCAGCCACAGTAAAATAAAATACCCAGCAGACTCCTGAGGCCCCTGAATCCAGGCCTTAGTTCCTGGATGACATTTCTGGACCCACCCTGGGCCAGAAGGAAACATGCGGCTTTGAAGGGAAGGAGCCAGTACAGGCAGGATTCACCACCTGCTGACTAAAGAACCCTTGGGCCTTGAATAAACAAACATGAGATGTAGCCAGGCAACAGTCACCACTGACTTTGGATGAGATTGGACTGGCTTCAGGTGTGACCTGACACTGAGGCCACGTCACTCCTCCCCCAACTCCAGCAGCTCAGCACAGAGAGTGAGGGAAGAGAGTGAGAGACTTGCCTGGTAATCCAGGGAATTCTCTTGTATCTTACCCAAGCTCACCAAGGTGGTACCACAAGGAGTCTGCAAGAGTCACAGCATTAGTGGGTTTGGGTCACTCTCCAGTGCTGATATGGCTGCACTGACCAAAGACTTAAACCACAACACTCAATTCTTTTGAATATCTGGAAAGTCTTCTCAAGAAGGACAGGTACAAACAAGCCTAGACTATGAAGATTAAAATAAATATCTAACTTTTCAATGCCCAGACATGGATGGACAGCCATAAGCATCAAGAATATCCAGGAAAACATGACCTCACCAACAAACTAAATAAGATACTAGTGACCAATCCTGGAGTGATAGAGATATGTGACCTTTCTGACAAAGAATTCAAAATAACTGTCATGAAGAAGCTCAACGAACTTCAAGAAAACACAGGGAAGGAATTCAGAAGCCTATCAGAGAAATGTAATGAAGAGATTGAAATAATTTTTAAAAACAAGCAGAAATTCTAAGGAGGATTCAATTGACAAACTGAGAAATACATGAGAATCTCTCAACAGCAGAATTGACCAAGCAGAAGAAAGAGTTAGTGAGCTTAAAGACAGGCTATTTGAAAATACACAGTCAGAAGAGAAAAAAAGAATAAATAAGAATGAAGCACACTTATAAGATATAAAAAATAGCCTCATAAAAGCAAGTCTAAGAGTTATTGGCCTTAAAGAGAGAAGATTGGGGCAGAAAGTTTATTCAAAGAAACAATAACAGAGAACTTTCTAAACCTAGAGAAAAATATCAATATTCAGGTAAGAGAGATTTATAAGCAGATTTAACCCAAACAAGGCAACCTCAAGGCATTTAATAATCAAGCTCTCAAAGGTCACAAATAAAGAAAAGGTCCTAAGGGAAGCAAGAACAAAGAAAAAAATACCATATGAAGGAGCTCCAATAAATCTGGCAGCAAACTTCTCCATGGAAAATTTATAGGCTAGGAGAGAGTGGCATGACACATTCAAAGTGCTGAAGGAAAATAAAAACCTTAATTTTATGAATATTGTGTCCTGCAAAAATCTCCTTCAAACATGAAGGAGAAATAAAGACTTTCCCAGACAAACAAAAGCTGAGGGATTTCATCAACACCAGAGTGAGCTCTCCTATAAGAACTGATAAAAGGAGTTCTTCAATCTGAAAGAAAAGGACATTAATCAACAATAAGAAATCTTCTGAAGGTAGACAACTCACTGGTAACAGTAAATATACGAAAACAGAATACCTACTGCTGTAATTACAATGTATAAGCCATTTATATCTTGAGTAAGAAGAATAAAAGACAAACCTATCAACTTCATAAATAACAACTTCATGAGAGATAGTCTAAAAAGATATGGATGGAAACAACAAAAAGTTAAAAAGCAGGGGGAATGGACTTAAAGGACAGAATTACTGTCCTAGTAGATTTCTCTTTGCTTGTTTGTTTGTAAGCAGAGTTGTCATAGGTTTAAAATAATTGGTTATAAAATATTTTTAGCAAGCCTCATGGTAACCTCAAATTAAAAAAAAAAAGCCTACAACAGATACACAAAAAATAAAAAGCAAGAAATTAAAACACACTGCCAGAGAAAATCAGTTTTAACAAAGGAAAACATCAGGAAGGAAGAAAGAAAGAAAGAAAGAGAGGACCACAAAACAACTGAAACTCAAATAACAACATGACAGTAGAAAGTCTTTATCTATCAATAATAACACTGAATGTGAATGGACTAAACTCTCCAATCAAAAGACAGAGAATGGCTGAATGGATAAAAAAGCAAGAGCCAAGTATATGTTGCCTGTAAAATACACACTTCACCTATAAGGACACACATAGACTGAAAATAAAGGGTTAGAAAAAGATATCCCACACAAATAGATACCAAAGAAGAACAGGAGCAGCTATACTTCTATCACATAAAATATATTTCAACACAAAAACTGTAAAAAGAGGCAAAGAAGGTCATTTTATAACGTTAAAGGGGCCAATTCAGCAAGAGAATTTAACAATTCTAAATTGCAACCACAATTCAATTGCAACCACCACTGGAGCACCCAGATATATAAAGCAAATAATATCAGAGCTAAGGAGAGACAGAGATCTCAATGAAATAATCACTGGAGATCTCAACACTCCACTTTCAACATTGGAAAAGTCATCCAGACAGAAAATCAGCAATGAAACATTTGACTTAATCTGCATTATAAACCAAATGAACTTAACAAATACTTACAGAATGTTGCACCCAACAGCTGCAGAATTCACATTCTTCTCCTCAGCTCACGGATCACTTTCAAGAATAAATCATAAAAACAAGGCCACAAAACAAGTCTCAAAAAATTCAAAAAAAATTGAAATTGTGCCAAGTATTATCTCTAATGACGATGGAATAAAACTAAAAATCCATAACAAGAGGAACATTGCAAAATATACAAACACATGGAAATTAAACAATATACTCCTAAATGACCAGTGGGTCAATTAAGAGATTAAGAATGAAATTTAAAAATTTCTAGAAACAAATGAAAATGAAATGCAACATATCAAAACCTATGGGACATAGCAAAAGCAGTAATAAGAGGAAAGTTTATAGTAATAAGTGCCTACGTCGAAAAAGTAGAAAAGCTTTCAGTAAAAAATCTAACAATGCATCTCAGAACTAGAAAATCAAGAGCAAACCAAACCCCAAATTAGTAGAAGAAAAGAAGTAATAGAGATCAGAGCAGAAATAAGTGAAATGAAAAAAATACAGAATATCAATGAAGCAAAGAGTTGGTTTTTTGAAAAGATAAACAAAATAGATACATTCTTAGCCAGAATAACTAAGAAAAAAAGAAAGAACACCCAAAAAATAAAATCAGAGATGAAAAGAAGACATTACAATGGATACTGCAGAAATACAAGAATGATTAGAGACTACTATGAGCAACTATATGGCAGTAAATTGGAAAATCTAGAAGAAATGGATAAATTTCTAGACACATACAACCTACCAAGATTAAATCAGGAAGAAATTGAAAATCTCAATAAGCCAATAACTTTCAAAACTAAAAATACGTGGAAACTAAACAACTGAATGACTGATGGATAATGAAGAAATTACAAAGGAAATTTAAAATTTTTTTGAAACAAATGAAAAGAGAAACACAACATACCAAAATTTAGGGAATACAGTAAAAGCAGTATTAAGAGGGAAGGTTATAGCAATAAATGCCTACATCAAAAAAGTAGAAAGATTTCAAATAAATGACTTAACAATGTATCTCTACGAACTAAAAGAGCAGGAAAAAATCTGACCCAAAATTAGTAGAAAGAAAGAAAGAATAAAAGTCAGAACAGAAATAAACAAAATTACCAATGGAACAGAACTGAGAACCCAGATGTAAAACTATCCTCATGTAGCCATCTAATGTTTGACAAAGCATACGAAAACATACACTGGGGAAAAGAATCCTTATTCAATAAATGGTGCTGGGAAAACTGGATAGCCACATGTAGAAGACTGAAACAGGATCCACACCTTTTACCTCTCACAAAAATCAACTCAGGGTGGATAACAGACTTAAACCTAAGGCATAAAGCTATAAGAAGTCTAGAAGAAAATGTTGGTAAAACTCTTATAAACATTGGCCTAGGCAAAGAATTTATGAAGAAGACCCCTAAGGTAAGCAAAGCAACAGCAAAAATAAATAAATGGGACCTGATCAAATTAAAAAGCTTATGCACAGCCAAGGAAACTGTCATGAGAGCAAACAGACAACCTACAGAATGGGAGAAAATATTCGCATGCTACACATCTGATAAGCGGCTGATAACTAGAATCTATTTAGAACTCAGGACAACCAGCGAAAAAAAAAATCTAACAACCCTATCAAAAAGTGGGCAAAGGACATAAACAGAAACTTTTCAAAAGAAGATAGACTAATGACCAAAAAACATATGAAAAAATGTTCTACATCTCTAATCATCAGGGAAATACAAATCAAAGCCACAATGAGATATCACCTAACTCCAGTGAGAATGGCCTTTATCAAAAAGTCCCAAAACAACAAATGCTGGTGTGGATGCGGAGAGATAGGAACATTCATACATTGCTTGCAGGACTGCAAATTAGTACAACCTCTGTGGAAAGTAATATGGAGATATCTCAAAGAGCTATAAGTAGAACTGCCATTTGATCCAGCAATCCCATTGATGGATATCTACCCAAAGGAGAAAAAAGACATTCTATAAAAAAGACATCTGTACTAGAATGTTTATAGCAACACAATTCACAATTGCAAAGATGTGGAAACAACCCAAGTGCCTATCAATACATGAGCGAATTAATACAATGTAGTATATGAATACCATGGAGATCTACTCAGCTACAAAAAACAATGGTGATATAGCACCTCTTAAATTATTCTGGGTAGAGCTGGAACCCATTCTACTAAGTGAAGTATCCCAAGAATGGAAAAACAAGCACCACATGTACTCACCATCAAATTGGTATGAACTGATCAACACTTAAGTGCACATATAGTAATAACATTCATCAGGTGTTGGGCAGATGGGAGGAGGGATGGGAATATACATACCTAATGGGTGTGGTGCACACCATCTGGGGGATGGACATGCTTGAAGCTCTGACTTGGGTGGGGCAAAGGCAATATATGTAACCTAAACATTTGTACCCCCATAATATGCTCAAATAAAAAAAATTAAGACTGAAAAAACAATACAAAAGGTTAAAGAAAAAAAGTTGGGTTTTTTTAAAAGATAAACAAAATTGACAAGCTCTTAGCTATAGGAACCAAGAGAAAAGGCCCCAAGAAATAAAATCAGAAACAAAAAAGGAGACATTGCAATTGATACCACAGAAATACAGAGGATCACTAGAGACTACCATGAACAACTGTACACCAAAACATTGGAAAACCTAGCAGAAATAAGATTGAATCAAGAAGACATAAAAAACCTGAGCAGACCAGTTATGAGTAACGAGATTGAATCCATAATAAAAAGTCTCCCATCAAAGAAAAGCCAGGACCTGATGGCTTCACTGCTGAATTCCATTAATACCAAACATTTAAAAAATAACTGGTGCTAATTCTTCTCAAACTATTCCAGAAATTTGAAGAGGAAGGAATTTTTCCAAACTCATTCTATACAGCCAGCTTTACCCTGGTACCAAAACCAGACAAGGATACACCAAAAAAGAAACTATAGGCCAAACTCCCTATTGAACATAGACGCAAAAATCATCAGCAAAATACTAGCAAACCAAATCCCACAGCACCTTAAAAAGATCACTCACCACAATTAACTGGGATTTACCCCAGAGACAGAAGATAGATTCAGCATACATAAATCAATAAATATGATATATCACATCAACAGAATGAAGGAGAAAAACCATATGATCATCTCAATGGATGCTGAAAAAGCATTTGATAAAATCAAACATCCCTTCATTAGATTACTAGGAGATGGGGGAAGAAGAAAATCGAAATCATTGTTTAATAGACAGAGTTTCAGCTAGGGATGATGAAAAGGTTCTGGAAATGGGGGTGGTTGTGTTTTCACAATAAAGTGAATGTACTTAAGCCACTGAACTGTATGCTACAAATGTTTAACATGGCAAGTGTTACGCACTTTACCACAATAATAATTTTAAAAGAAACAGAAAAAGAATTTATCTTTAGGGCAGACCCTCCCTTTAGTCTAGAAAGGATAATTTCTGTAAGCCCTTAATTAAGTAGTACAAATGGAAGGTAAGTGCCTCTCTCAGTGCTGGAGGTGCTTCAGACCTTGATGGACCACAATTCTGTTCCGGGACCTTCCTCTTGTCAGAGATGAATATGATACTAACTCGTTCTGGCATCCTGTAGCTGCGATGTAACATGTAGGGGGAAACCTATTATAAAAGTGTGGAAATGAAGGCACGGAGGAGCGAGGACTTCCGGCCAGGAATGATGAGGAGGTCCCAGTACCATGACCTCAGGCCAGGGCTAAAATGAGAGACAGGAACATCCAGGAAAAGGAAGAGCTGATAACTAGAAGGCATTCCCTAACTTCGAGTTTTACATATCCCTTTACTTCATTGTAATTTTTTGACGTTGTCATCAAGCCTTCAGTATAGTTCAGGGGCCAGCAAACTATAGCCCGTCGGCTGGCCCCTTGTTGGTAAGCAAAGTTTTCGTCTAATCACAGCCACGCTGATTCAGGTGTGCACTTCTGCACTGGCTGCTTTCACAATACAATGACAGAGTTGAGTAGCTGCGACAGAGATTGCGTTGGCTCACAAAGCCTAAAATGTTTACTAGCTGGTCCTTTAAGAAAAAGTTTGCCTCAAGGAAAGGCTTGTCTCAGATTTAAGTCAGCTGTGTTTGAGAGGGAGCAGAAGGGGCCTTGTCCATCTTTTGGAGCAAAGCCTTCCAGGGAGGTGCAGAGATCATCTGGAGATAGAGCTCAGGGCAGCAGAGGGGCGCAGGCTACCTTCCTTTGGATTTGGAGAACATACAAGCACGCCCAGGGAGCCTCAGAAATCCTTGGGGGCGGAACCAAGTTTCCTATCATCACCTAAACGAGATCTTGAACCATGAGACATAGTTGAGGTACCATTTTGGTCTTTGGACTGCATCTATAACTAATCTCAATCCTCAAGGAGATCCATGAATATGTCCCCAGCGCTACCCCTAAACAAGTGAACAAATGGCTCTATTTAATGTGGAGGGATACCACACAGGCTCGCTCTGTAATTACATCCCAAAGCAAATAGTACACTGCCGTTTTCCTAACAGCTTCTGATGGAGGGAGGGAAACGCGCTCTTTTGAGTAAGAATGTTTCTGGCATAACGCTAGATACATACAGAGCTGGGCAGCCTTTTCATTAATATTTCTTTAAATATTTGAATCTTAAATTTCCCCTGAAAAGTGAAAGAACCGTAAACCAGCTATTATAGATTGAATTTCTTTATGTGATAAAATTATTCTTGGAGAGAGAAAAGAGGTACATTTGAATTGATCACAAATTACTCCCCTGCCCCATAAAGCTGTGGGAAATCTCCAGCAAACAGCGCTCTGACTTTGGTATTAACAGCTGAGTAGGCAATGGAGTTCGGTTTGAACTTCTTTATCAGGGAGCAGAGCGGTGTCCTAAATTCTTAGATCTGACTTTCCGTATCCCAGAAAAGTCTACTATTTATGCATAATTCCCCAGCTGGTACAGTCTCCTCCGATCTTCAGGTACAGTGACACTGAGGGCAGTGCTATTCATTAACAAAATTTCACTCTCCTCTCACCCCATCTCAAAGAGTATGTTACTGGAAACTTTGTAAGAAATATTTCTGTCTCCCATGTAAATTAATTTCCCACAAACCTCACTCCCTTTTTTTTTTTAAAGTAACTTAATCACCAGGAAATGCAATATTTAGTTGACCATGTGTTTTGAAATCACAGTTACACTCAAATTTGAAAAGAGAAGCAATCTTTGGGCTTAGCAACTACTGTTTTTAGAGCATTTGGGGTTCCAAGCCTCCATTCAGTATCTGTGACACATAATGTCAATGATGGTGCTTTTACCTTTTCATTTATTCATGCATTCATATATCCATTCCAAGGAGGTTGGGATTTTACTATGTATCAAATACTATTCTTGAATACAAACGAGGAAAAAAAACATAATTTCTGCCCTTAAGCAAATTATATTTTTAGGAAAGAGACTATGCTTAGATTAGGTTTGGTTATGATTGTCATGAATAATGCCATTGCTGTCCAAAATAAGCTGGGATAATAAAATTTGCCAAATAATTTGGCATAATTCATGCATTAGTTTTGAAGACATTTTGCAAAGTAATGTGTCAGAAATATTTGACCAATTGAGGCTAGGTGTGGTGGCTCACATCTGTAATCCTAGCACTTTGGGAGGCCGAGGCAGGAGGATCACTTGAGTCCGGGAGTTTGAGGTTGCTGTGAGCTATGATCACATCATTGCCCTCATGCCTGGGCAACAAAGTCAGACCCTTTCTCCAAAAAAAGAAATATTTAATCAATTGAAGAATTTTTCTCAATGTTATTACTTTAAAGGATATCACTGATTTGTACATATTCTAATCTTCTTTAAAATATTTTAATGCATTATTTTAGTCATAACACGCTATGTCTCTTATAGTGCTAGCACAATAGCTTATACATAGTAGACAGCAATAAATATTTTATAGGTTCATTGAATTTTAGATTTAGAAAGCACTTTTAGAAATCAGCTTGTCCTATGGTCCTTAACTTTAATTGGGTCTTGGACCACTTTGAAAATCGGATGAAATCTGTGCACCTTTTTACCCATTTACAAAAGAGCACATATTTATATGCACTTGGATTTTTGTATACCATTTCAGAGGATTGGTGTGTCACCCTGAAGACCACCCACGAACACCCTTAGGGTTTCACGATCTCAAGTTCAACATCTCTAATTCAGTCTATGTCTTCCATTTTATAATTTTTGAAAGTCATTGCTTAGAAGAGAGATCGGAAAACTATGGCCCCTAAGCCAAATCTGGCCCACCTCTAGTTTTTACACAGCTTGTGAGCTAAGAATAGTTTTAACATTTTAAATAGTTATGTAAGTACCTATATGCTATTTTCAATTTTACCTCTTGGCCTTCAAAGCCTAAAACATTTACTATCTAGCCCTTTACAGAAAATTTTTGTCAACCTCTGGCCTGGAATTGGTAGATAATATTCTTCAATCATTTAGCCAATTACTGGAAAGAGAGGACTAGCATTCATACCACCTAATACCTCATCCATTAGTCTTCTCATTACACCTATTGATTGATTAAAATCTTGACAAATTGAGTGATTTAAATTCAATAAAAGAGGAAATAAAAAATTGTAATTTTAGAGTACCTAATAAATAATTTCTCAGATAAGTAATTATGCAGTTGTGTAGGAAGCTGAAGTCCAGGGATGTAAGTAGCCCATCAAAAATCGTGTTACAAATTTGTACCAAGAAGAAGATTAAATGGTCGTATTCTGGTTGGGTGTTACTAACATTTTTTAAAATTTTGCATTATATTCCATTCCACGTATTTGAAGCACGTTACTTCTTGTAAATAAGAAATAATAGTATAGAATGAATTTCACTTAAAGTAAAATTATTTGAATAGATGTTGTTCTAAACTTTTATTTATGTGATTTTGAAAGTTATCTTCAGATTCTTCCTGTTATGTAGTACTTTAAAAGTGACATGAAAAGAATTACAATCATTATTTCATATGTTATTTTGAATATACTTCTTTTAGAAATTTCTGAGTACCTGATGGCTAGTGGATGTTTCCTTCTTTTGATTAGGGCTGCCAGAATGGTTTCAAACTATATACAAAAATATTGCCAGTAATAGAGTTAATAGAGTTAAAATATTTTCATAATGAAAAAAATTAAAGCATCACTTAAAAGTATTTAAATAATTATATGTAAATACAATAGTATCAGGTCCTCTAGAGACTTCTGTGATTTTTTCAGCCAGAATCCTTTTTTTTTTTTTTTGAGAGCGAGAGAGAGATTCTGAAATCATTTTTGTCCATATTTAATTACTAATAAAAACTGAGTTTTACCTTGCAATTAATGTGTTTACACAGGAAGAGTAGAAGTAGAACAATTCTCAATTATTTCTGTAAAGGAGGAGTTGTGGTCAGAGTAAATAAGCTTGTTTTTGTTTGCAAGACTATCTGAAGATTCTGAATTAGAGCTATACCAACAAGCTCAGTGTGCTTTGTTTATGTGCCAATTTCATTCAAATGCCCCCCACCCCAAGCCTTCTGCACTTACCTTGAAAAGCCAGATTTCTCAGGGGCAGGCGCAGAGATGGGCCACATGTCTGACTTTCAAATAGAATTCTTTTCTAATGGCAGGGCCGCCATGGCCTGGTCTGTGTGCATTTGCAAATGCCATGGACAGCTCACCACGTAAAAGGAAGCTAACATGTTCTAAGTTCCTCAGAGTGTCAACAGACCACAAAACCTCAAACCATTTCAAACACACTAGCCTTGAAAAACCAAACTTTTACAGATGAACAGTCAAGATCGGGAAATTACAGAAAGGCTAAGAAATACTTATAAAGGTATTCTGACTACTGAGTCCAGTATTTAAAATTTTATTCAAATTAAATTGTATGAAGACTGAAGGAAAAAGACAGGGATGTTGTCAAAAAGAGAAGAGAAACTGTATTGTGTTTACGGTAAAATATATATTTTTTTCATATATATGTGTGTGTGTGTGTATATATATATACATATATATAATTTCCTTTCAGTAAGGAGCAAATTTCCAAAATTGCTCTTTTCCCTACTGGTAACCTAGGGTTCCTACTCTTAAAATTGTTGTGATTAGCTCTGTTATTGATATATGATGTTGACTAGCATATGACACTGTAATTATTTTATTTAATTAGAATTAAGAGAGAGGATATTTAAAACCAGAGTGTGTTATAGTGGCAGGGGAAGGGAATGAATTTTTCACCACCTTACTGTTTTAGACTCTCAACACTGTCTTCAAAAGAAGCTGTACACATAGTCATTGAAATACACTGAAAATAGTGAAAGAAAAGTAAGTTCCCCAAACTGCTCTAACTTGCCTACTATGTTATGACCATCCTGTAAGTTAATACTTTATTAAAGGATAAAGTATTGGCATAAAGATCTGGGTAAAGGGACTGTGAGAAAGGTGGAAATCTGCCAGTCCTGCAAACAGGACTTGGGATATGAATGCTTATCAGCCAGCTGCATCCAGCAGGCTTTGAAATGCATGGGAGTGTGACCTATGTTGAGTCCCTGCTATTTTCTTTATAGCCTTAGGAGTCACAAGGAATCCCAAGATAAATATGGATATGTTGCATATCACTTACTAGATTTCTTTAGAATAATGTGTTTACTGGCACCAGAGATCTTTATCTATGTGTTCTTTCCAAACATTCTATCTGTATGTTCTTTGCTTTGACCTTGAATGCCTTTCTCTACAATAAATATGGAGATTTGGAGAGGTTCCAGAGCTCTTTGAAAGGAAGAATCTCTCCTCCTCCTTCATCCTGAGATTGTGGTCTGGAGCATTCTTCATTGTGCCATAACACTGGTAGAGATGCTGGGAGATCTCTACACTTTATAAATGTTATAATTATCTTATAAATCACACAATAATATTGTATAGATGTCTGATTTCCTTAAGTTTGACAGTAGATATCTCTGACATTTCGTTTTGACACTTCTTTTCTTTTTATTGTGAAGGTGCATCCTCATTCTTCCAAACACACATTTTGGCTTGTGATTATCTTTCGATTTTTTTAGAGCAATTTTTGTGAAACCATGGATAAATCAAAAATTCGTGTCACTTTGGAATATGAGTTTCGTTGTGGAACCAATGCAGCACAGACAGCTCAAAATATCAACGAAGTGTTTGGGAAGCATGTGGCTAATGAACACACAGTACCCTGATGGTTTGAGAAGTTCCATTCTGGTGATTTTAATCTTGAAAATGAGCCACGTGGGTGTCCTGAGACCAAGGTGGATGACAATGAGCTGAAAGCTGTAGTAGAAGCGAATCCATCTCAACCTACGTGTGAATTAGTAGCAAGGTTTGACATTACTGTTCCAACAGTATTGGGCCATTTGAATCAAGTCAGCAAGGTAAAGAAGCTGGATTGATGGGTACTGCATGAATTAAATGAGCATCAGAAGAAAAATCATCTCAAAGCTTGCCTTTCTTTGCTGTCACGACATAAAGGTAAACCATTTCTGCACTGTATTGCTACATGTGATGAAAATGGATTCTTTCTGACAATCACAAGCCTTTGGAACAATGATTGGATAAAGATGAAATGCCAAAACACAGTCGAAAGTTGAATATTCATCAAAAAAAGCTAATGGTGTCTATTTGGTGGTCCAGCGCTGGTATTATCCACTACAGCTTTGTGAAACCTGGTCAATCCATGACAGCGGATGTCTACCGCAACCAATTGGATGAAATGATGAGGATGCAGCTGAGACTGGTCAATAGAGACAGGCCAATCCTCTTGCACGACCACATGTTGCAAAAAACAACTCTGCTCAAACTACACAAGCTGGACTTGGAAACTCTCTGTTATCCACCATATTCATAACACCTTGCACCAACTGACTACCACTTCTTCCAGGCTTTCGACCACTTCTTGCAAGGAAAAAATATTCAATTCTCAACAAGCTGTGGAAAATGATTTTCACAATTTCATTGCTACTCATTCTCCTGGCTTCTTTGCTGCAGGCATAAGCAACCCACTATTAAGATGGCAAAAGTGTGTCAATAGTTTAGGCACATACTTTGATTAATTGTACTGCTTCTTGTTTGAGATATGATAAACTAAACTTTTGATTAAAATCAGACATTTCATAATTTAATGACTTAATATCAACATTTAATACATATTCCCAATG
The DNA here is from genome assembly GCA_963574885.1 of Lepilemur ruficaudatus. Lineage (NCBI taxonomy): Eukaryota > Metazoa > Chordata > Mammalia > Primates > Lepilemuridae > Lepilemur > Lepilemur ruficaudatus. The sequence continues at coordinate 40,506 of CAUYRT010082727.1, read as the reverse complement.
TTAAACTCTATTTTGACATTTACCAATTTCAAAAAGAAATTATTTATAAAGGCATCAAATTGATACTGGGCCTGGGTTCTCTCTACTTTAAGGGTCCTAAGTAAAATTATAATTTTGGTAATTTTGAATTATTTCTGCTCTTCTTTACAATGCTGGAGCACTAATACTTAGGGAAACTTTTATAGTTCTTTCTTTGTCAATGGTCACATTTCTTATTCAAAACATAATGTTGTAAGTGCTTCTAACTTTGTTTTTTCAGTTTGCAGGGAAGGCCTCTATATCAGGAAGTCTTCGATTTGAGCAGATGTGCACTCTTTCTGTTATGTGAGTAAAAATGCTATGTGCTTCAAAATAACTTATTCTAGAGAGATTCCAAGCTTTAGTAATTGTAGAGAAGATTGTTGCAGACAAACCCTCCTGCTGAGAATAGCTCTAATAAATGAAAAGAACATGAAACTTATGAATTTGAAGGCTTCAGAAAGCAGTCCAGGCATTGAGAACTTGAATATATAAAATCCCCAGAAGAAGGGAAGTACATAAAACTAAACCTGCTAAAACTAACTCTGCTTTTATTATTACTATTTTTTTTTATTTCAGCATCTTATAAGGGTACAAATGTTTAGGTTACATATATTGCCTTTGCCCCACCCAAGTCAGAGCTTCAAGCGTGTCCATCCCCCAGACGGTGTGCACCGCACTCATTAGATGTCAATATACCCATCCCCTCCTCCCCTCTCCCACCTGCCCAACACATGATGAATGTTACTACTGTATGTGCACATAAGTGTTGATCAGTTAATACCAATTTGATGGTGAGTACATGTGGTGCTTGTTTTTCCATTCTTGGGATACTTCACTTAGTAGAATGGGCTCCAACTCTATCCAGGATTGTACAAGAGTGCTAGATCACCATGGTTTTTTGTGGCTGAGTAGAACTCCATGGTATACATATACCACATTTTATTAATCCACTCATGTCAACTCTGCTTTTTCCTCAAGGTACTGCTGGTTTGCAAATGAACCCTGAGAGTTGGAGAAATTGAGCAGAAAGGGGTTGGCTAAGATGCTCAGAAATGAAGGACGTCTGGTTTAAGGGGCAAAACTAGAGTTCAGAGACCACCAAGGAGTTGGTGCCCTTCTGAGTAGCTCAAGCTTTCAGTGGGGCCACAGCTTAGGACAAGGCATGAACTATTCATAGGAATATTGCACCACCACAAAATTGAAGCCCGACTTCAAGTCTACTAAATGAGTTAGCTAATTAGATAATCACTAGATAGATTAGGGGATTTACCACCATTGTATCGACCTCCTCACATACACACCAAGCAAAAGTAAAAACTCTGGAGGATTGATAACATTACCCAGATCAGCAAATTGTCTCTCAGACATTTGATACGCAATGTCCAAATTTCAACAACTGTTTATAGGCATGTCATAAGATAAGATTAAACAACCAAAACCATGCAAATAAATAGGAAATAGAAACAAAGACATGAGATACAGAATTGGTGGGCTTTAAAATAGCTGTGATTAATAGTTTGATTAAAGTAGATGAAATATAGAGAATTTATACTAGAATCCATTTTTTAAAAAATCAAATGGAAATTCTGAAACAGAAAAATAAAAGAACTAAAATTAAATACCTAATTAATAGACGATTTGACACAGAAGATCAGAGAATCAGAACATAGGTCAGTAGAAAATAGTAGATTGAAGAATAGAACAAAAAGTGGATAAATAGTACATAAAATCACACAGAAGACATGAAAGACATAGGTAAAAGGTTTAACACGCTTACAACGTCTGCTCCAGAAAGAAAGAAGAGGAAGAATTTAGAAGAAAAAATATTTTAAATGGCAATAAATTTTAAAAATACATAATTAAAAAAAGACCTAGCCTCAAGAAGCACTATGAATTCCAAACAGGACAGAAACAAAGAATAAGTCCACCTAAGTATCGCATATCAAAACTGCTGAAAATCAAAAATGAAGAAAAAATCTTAAAATCAATTTGAAGCAGGAAAAGAAACTTTAAATGAGCAATAATAAGAGTGAAAACAGATGTCTCAACAATAGCTATGGAAACCGAAGGAAACAGAATGACATCTTCAAAATTATGAAAGAAAATACTGGCAAGTTAGAGTTCTTTATGCAATGAAAATATCCGTTATCTTGATGACAAAACATTAACAGTTTCAGACAAATCAAAACGATGATACTTTGTAACCTGCAGACATGAGCTAAGGGAAATACTAAAAGTGGTTCCAAAAGTGCAAAGCTGATCTCAGATGGAAGTCAGAGCTACATGTAGAAACAAAGAGGAATAGAAAGAGTAAATGTGTGGGTGACAATAAAAGGATAAAGCATGGGAGAGATATAAACTGAATTAATGTGTTCTAAAATCCTTGCATCTTCTTGAAAGCACTAAAAGTACTAATTGATCTTAGAGTTTAATCAGTCAAAAATGTTCATTGAAATAATAGCCACAAAAAAGAATAATAACAAAGTAATGTGTAATTAGCAAGATAAAATAGAAAAAAAAGGAAATGAAAAAGTATCAATCAAAAAGTAGAGAAAAGGCATATGGAATGGGTAGACAAACAGAAGACAAAGAGTAAGAGAGTTAATGTTAAATCCCAAATATTATAATGATATGTAAATGTACTGAGAACTTATAAATTAGACTTTAAGGCAAGAAACATCATTGGCAACAAAGGGGGCATTTCATGATAAAAGCGTCAGTCTTTCTAAAACATTACAATTCTGAATTTTTTGAATTCAGTAACATAGTTTCAAATATATAAAGCAACTAATGATTCGACTAAAAGGAAAATGGACAAATCAATTATCATAGTGGAAGAAGCTAACAAACCTCCCTCAGTAATGACAGAACAAGCAGGCAAAAATTCAGTATGGATATACTAATAGTAGATTTGAACAATGCAAACAATAAACTTGGCCTGATTTACATATCTTACACCCATCAAACGCAGAATTCACAAATGCACAACCTAAATCGACCCATTGGTAGGTATAAAGCAAATCTCAACAAATATCAAAAGACTGAAACTATACAGAGTATGTTTTGTGACAAAAGTGTAATTAGGCTATAAACCAATAATAAAAAGATAACATTAAAACCTTTTTATGTTTGGAAATACTCAATATACTTCTAAATAAACCACAGGCTAAAAAATGAGTACAAAGAAAACTAGGCAATATTTTTATTTGAGTAATAAAAACTCAACTTATCAAAACTTTCACAATGCAACTAAAGCCATACTGAAACGCCCATAGTAGGGGGTGGAAATCTGAAAATGAAAACCCAGGGAGAGGATCAAGAAAGAAGTAACAAAAATAAAGCAGAAATCAATAAAACATAAAACAAATATATAATAGAGAAAATAAATCTAAAATTTGTTCTTTTAAAACATTAATAAATTTTATAAATCCCGAGAAAATTAGATCAAGAAACAAAGAAAGAGGGTACAAAATTCAAACATCAAGAATTTTTTTTTTAAGAAGAAGGGACTTAACTACAGATCTCTCAGTTAATAAAATGCTAACAAGAAGATATCATAGCAATTTTAGGGAAATAATTTCAATAAAATGTTGAAATGATTTTAAAAGCCATAATTTACCAAAATTGTCACAAGAAGAATATGTAATACAAATAGTTTTACCATATAGTAAAGAAATTGAACCTGTAACCAAAATCCTTTGAATAAATCTTTAGGCCCAATGGTTTTACCAGTGCATTCTCTCAAACATTGAGAAATAACATCAATCTTAAATATTCCAGAGCATAGGAAATGAGAAAATATTTCCCAATTCACTTTTTGAAGTCATCATAACTTTGACAGCAAAATCTGGCAAGGACATTTCAATAAAGGACCTAAAACAAGTCAACACTCTGATTTATATAGACACAAAAATCCAACATAAAATATTAGTAAATCAAATCTAGCATCATATGAAAATTATAATACATCATGGCCAGGTGAGAATTATTCTAGGAAGGCAAGCTGGTATGACACATGAAAATCAGTGAATACAATTCACCATGTAGACAGAATAAAAGAGAATTATATGATCATCTCAAATAAGGCAGAAAAATTATTCAATAAAATGCAACACCCATCTATGGTTTTTTTAAAGTCACCTACAAACTAAAAATAGAAGGATACATACAAAATCCTACGGCAAACATCATGCTTTAATAGAGAAATATTGAAAGCTTTTCTCCTAATATTAGGTATAAGTCAAAGATGTCATCTGTGGCCATTTTTACTCAATGTTGTATTGTACCCTAACCAAACACAATGAGACAAAACAATTAACAAAAAGTATAAGTATTGGGAAAAAAGAAATAACACCATCTTTATTTGCAAGGAACATGATTTTATACATATAAAATTCAAAGACTCCCCAGATAGACTTAACAGAATAAATTTGTTAACCTTTGCAAAGCCAAAGTTTACATGTTAATTTGCAAAAACTAGTTGCATTTCACACTTGTAACAATGAAGTAAAGTTTTTAAAATAATACCATTTAAATTAGCATCAAAACAAAAAAATATTAAATACTGAGTAATAAATTTGACAGTAAATGAGCAAGTCTTCAATGTGAAATAAAATAATGAGAGAACTTAACAAATATCTCAGTGGATAAAAAACTATGCATTGCTTTCAGATGAAAAGATTTAATATAGTGAAGACATCAGTTCTGCCCAAATCTACCTACGTCCTGTGCATTTCTAATCAAAATCCCCACAAAGTGTTTTTGTGAAAATTGGCAAGTAAACTCAAAAATGTGTATGGTAATGTAAAGAATTCTAAATGTCTAAGACCATGGAAGAAAATGAAAATCTTTGAAAGATTAAATTACCAGATATTGAGATTTATTTTACAGCTGAAATAATTAAGACATTATGGTATTGACATAATAATAAAGACGTATAGAGTCCAGCAACTGATCCACGTATACATGAACACTTAATTTATAAAAAAGGTGGCTATGTAAAGCAATAGGAAGCAAGAAAAGAAAGAGAGAGAGAGAGAAAAGGAAAAAAAGAAGGAGGGAGTGAAGAATAGTCATTTCAATAAATGGTGCTAGATCAATTAGACATTCAAATCAGGAAAAAAATGAAAACTTGCCTCCATACCTCATACCATTTACAAAAATCAGTCCCACAGAAGTTGTTGGCCTAAAGAAAAGATCATAAAGCTTCTAGAAGATAACAAAGGAGAATATCTTCATAACCTTGGAGTATAGAAAAGATTTAAAAAAAAAAATACAGAACTTCCTAGCCACTAAAAAAGAGATGAAGTTGAACTTCTTTAAATTAAGTTTTATGCCTGTCAAAGATATCAAAGAGAGGAAAATGAAATGGGAACAGATATTTGTAGTTCATATAACTGACAAAGTACTCATATCAAATATGTATAAATAAGAAAAAAGATAGCTAATACAATAAAATCAGTATCTATAAAATAAACAGAAAAGCAACTTGCAAATTAAACTTTCCCAATAAATACCTGAAATGTTGCTCATCTGAATTAGTCATTTGGGAAATGATAATTAAAAACTGCAATGGAATACCACTAAGTATACACCAGATGGCTAAAATTGAAAAGACTCACGATACCAAGTATTGGAGAAGATGTGGAGCAAATAGAATTTTCACACACTGCTAAGGAGAGGGGGAACGTGGTATAACTAAAACTTTACTTCTAAAGCTCAATTTGCAGGTTTCATCATCCAGGAATTTCATTCTTAGATATGTAAGCAACAGAAAATGTGTATGTATATGTACTGAAAATGTTACAAGAATGTTCATAACAAAAGTATATATATTAGCCAAGATCCGGAAATATCCCTGATGTTTCTCAAAAATAAAATGTATTATTTTTTTTAATATGGATATGTAGAGTGGCTCCTCAACAATGAAAATGAATGAAATAATGCTACGTGCAATTTCACAAACACAGTATTGAGAAAAAAAGCCAGTCACAAAAGGATTCACTGTGTGGTTATATTTATAGGAAGTTTAAATACAGGCAAAACTATCTATGATGTTGCAAGCCAGGCTCGCGGTTCCCACTGGAGACAAGGGAGGGGAGGGGGGACCAGTGACTAGAAGAAGGCGGACCTCTGTACTATTTGATCCAGATGGTGGTTACTCAAATGTGCTCACTTTGTGATAATTCATCTGGTTTCATCCCTATGATTTGTGCATTTTTCTCTCTAAGCAGTATACTTAAATAATAAAAGTTCATTTAAAAAAATGATCCACTGAAAATTTAGTGCTACAAGTGATTTAATACTAATTATTTTCACAGTTCTATTATTTCTAAATAATGGTTTGGCCAACATTCTCTTTTCTCCTGTGGGGCTTCAAACCGAATGTCCTTTTCTGGATTACTTGCATGCTGCAGCTCATTTTCCTAAGAATGATGCCAAAACATCCTCTTCCTCTCTTTGGAATATGTTTGGCCAGTGCCTTATTCCTACTGAAATAAATGCCAGAACAATTAGCTCCAAATCCATATTTAGAGCTCATTTAGAACAAATTTGCATATGCCATTTGTGAGCTTCCAGTTCTCACCTATTAAATCAATATGCAAAGTAAACTCTGCTTGAACTCTGCTGCAGATCTTCAAAATCATCTTAATTGCACAAAAAGAATTATTCCCAATATTGTGCCTCCATACAAAAATGAGAGTGGTGATGACAACGAGCCAAATATTTAAAGAGCAAGGGAGGGATCTATGATGTATAGAACCTCAGTGTTAAAGCCGTTCCTTGATACCGGAAACACCCTTCCAAGTAATCACCCAGTCTCTACTTGTATATCTTCTGATTACAAAGGCATTTAAAGTAATTCATTCCTTGCAAGCTGAAATGTCTCCCTATAATAACTATCCACATCTTTAATTCCCCTCTTTTAGCCACAGAGAAAAAAAGTTTAATCCCTTTTCTACATGCCAACCCTGCCAGTATTGAATGATATTGATCTTGTCCAACCTGAGTCTTCTCTTCTCCATGTCTACAGCTGTGACGTTTTAAAACAAAACTCACACGCTGTGCCTTTGAGTTCCTCCATCCTCTTAGCCATTCTGCTTACAACATCTTTCAGTTTATTTAAGTTTCTCCTTCTTAAAGGATTCATCCAGAACTGCGCCAAATACCTTTGGTGTGCTCTGACCTGTGAAATGAAGACTCTTTCTCTCTCTCTCCACCCCCCCTTGTTATGTGGCGCTTTCTTTCAGAACCACTTTCAAGTACATCTTCCACAATATTGTGCTTTGGGACTCAAGAGAAGGCCCTTGCATTGATCTTTGCTAAACTTTAGTTTGCTTCTGGCTTTCTCAGAAGTCTCTGGATCCATTGCATCTTCATTGAAGATGTGAAAAGTGTCCAACACAACAGACCTGAGCTACAAGTGCTCTAGTAACCACCTGAAACCATCTCGATGGGCACCAGTCCATTAATGAGTGCCTTTGTCTGGAGCTATTCTCCAAATATCATACAGCCTGTGTTTCCGTAAGGTCAACATGGCCAGTAACAACCTTGCCTAAAACATAAATGCCCAGCTGAAAATCACATACCCTACAACTAATGAATATTGACCATCTTCACTCTGATGACTTGTCTAAGATGTCCCTGTTACAACTTAACTCTCCAGCCATGTGAATTAGGATTTGGACTCTGCACTCACAGTAGTACAGAGAGATTTGGGAGTCCATCTGCATTCAAGTTCCTCCCCTTCATCTGGTAAACAGGGCGTCCTGAGAAAGAACATACAGACTCTCTGAGCCCTATCTTGCTAATTAAGACAGTGGAGTAATTGCCTGCACCTCTATTGTATATATTTTTTACTTTGGTTGTTTTACAATTTGTGTGACATTTGCTTAAAGCAGCATTTTCTCTTTAAAGTGTTTGATGAATGTCAAACTCCACCCACGGAGTGATCTGAAACAGAGGCCATCAAATATCCTCATCAGTGCAGAGGCGCAAGGTTTGTACCATTCTTAATGCATTCAGACACTATATTTAGTCATTAAAACCTTTGTCACCTGTAAAGAAATATTGTTACAAGGAAAGGTGATAATGATGACGATGATGATGAAGATGAAGAGGATGATGATTCCATGATATACAAACTGAGGCTTACACCCTGAGGTCTACACCTGGAATGCTCCTGCAGTTGGAATAATTTATGTCACTCATCTGGCTTCTCAGAGTATAAGAAATTGTATTTATAATCATGCCAGGATATTATAAGGTATTTTAGGGCAGTTGCTAGGGTAACAAATGCATTTTATGGGGAACATGAATGCACCTCAAATCCACATTTCCCTTCAGCAACGGACTAGATTCAAAGCCTATGTAATTCTCAGGAAACAAAGTTACATAGTGCCATTTTAAAAACAGAACTCGTTTTTCTAGAAGCAGAGCAGCAGGCCCTGCTCTGTGGAAGAATATACTCCTACAAATAGAGGAGAAATCTAATGTTATCTTGTCTTAGGCAGAAAGTCTTAGAATATAGGGGCAGAATCCCAATTTTTTACATATTTATTCATCAATAAGTTTCAAACGCACACGCAGACACATCAGGTAGATCTGTGACTGTTTGCATCACCAAACAAGAGCCTTTATTCCAGGCTAAGCCAGGTCACCCCCAGTCATCTGCTTCAGGCATCCCAACCCTGTTTATTGAAACAGTCTTGGACCTTTTCTCTTGACCTTAACCTTAACTTCTTGCCTCACCTCCAATTCTGCATCCACCCAACTCTTGGCTATTTAGCCTTGTCTCCTTTCATGGCCCTGTGCCTGCCCCTTCTACCTGAAGGTCGATTTAGCTTCTTCAATTCTAGGCCATCTCCCTACCTGATGAAACCCTAGCCTGCAACTCATCATCAATGATAGTCTCCCTGGTTACCTGACAGTGACCCTTCACGTGCGAAGTCCAGAGAGTTCCCCTGAGAATGGCCAGCTCTTGCCAGAAAAAGATAAGAAGCAATTACAGTAAGAATTGTATAATTTGTTATATTATCCTGGCAACAATTTTATGGGGTAGGAATCATTAGCCTTGTTTTATAGATGGGGAAACAAACTAGAAATACTACAGTAATTTGCCCATTACCTACCTGTAAGATAGTGCTATTACGTCCATTGTATGTGTTCTTTAGTGTCACACTCAAGTGTCCTCTACATCTCTACAACCTAAATAAGAGATATTAAATGCCATCTCTTCACAAGTCTCTCTCCAGGTCAACCCAGGAAGCAGAGCATACAAAGACAGCTTCTGCTTTCTTGGAAATAATATTACGTACGTGAGCTAAAAATAAAGTCCTAAGCCTTCTAACTGAATGGACCCCTCTGGGGCAAGGGGACCCCAGAAACACCTAAAAACTGAGTTTCCAGTCATGATGGGATTGAAGAGATAAAGCACAATTACATGCATATGATTTCCCTTCATAAATATTCATGACTCCTCCTATAGCTTATTAAATATGTATATTTGACCACCCCACTCAGTATAACATCCTATTCCCTTTTGTCTCTTCTTGGAAGCAAGTGTGCCCGGCTTCTGGCTGGGGCTCTGCTTTACAACCTGTTGGAATGTCTGCCCAACAGGCTGCTACCCCTTATGAGTAATAAAGTTCTCCTTTTTCCAAAATATAGACCTCGTTAATTTTTTTAATTAACACCTAAAGCAAATAAAATCTATTTATATCTACAGTTGCTCCTCTAGTTCCCCGTTACCAGGAAGAGAGTCATCTACCATTGGTGAAAGAGATCAGGATAGGGCCAACAGGTTTTGACACACTATGACACTATTGAATATATATATTTGTTTTCTCTTACACATCATCTCAATTAAATAGTTAAATGGCAGTGTGTTTTTAGGATAGTAGAACTCAACTATGAGTCAGGTTCATCTAACTTCATCATTCCTGATTTAAATATACTCTACCACCCAGATCACTATATTATCAATTGCTTTCGAATATCAAATCCTCCTTAGTCTCTAATTTCCTTCTATTCATCTGCAGAAACTGAAGTACGCACCAAACACCATGAAGCAAAAGTTGACACAAGATGAAATTTCCTGTGTCATATTTGTGGCAAACACTGCTATTTCCTACCCAGGAATTTCTCCACTTCCTTTCAAATGGTATGTCAATTTTGTTTGATTGGCAAAGTACCCAGCTCTGGTGAATACATTATTAGCCAATAAATTTTTAGCCAAGCTTTGTGAAGCACATTCTCTTTGCCAGTTATTGGTCTAAAGATGGGAAAATGGCCACTGGAGTTTCCTAAGGATGACTTCATTATCTCTTTGAGGAACAAAATAAAGAAAGATAACAAAGAGACCAGTCCTTTCTTTCTGCAAACTCAGTTGAATGACAATAAGCTTCCATAGTTATAACCATGCAGGAACAAGTTTAAGAATAAGCAGCCAACACTCTGCAGTTGACATATCAGATCATTAAAGAGCTGGGTCTTTGATATTAGTTCAGTACTGCACAAAACCTACTATCCCACCTCGCCTGTCTCCACAATTTAATGCCTGCAACACTTAAGCCACATTTAGTTTCACTTTCTGTTTCTTAAAGTTCAAAAAAAAAAAAAAATTGGCACTCTAATTTAATCAATGCATGTTACTATTTGCAACTGAAGAGAAGATGGGAGAGCCTGCAGCTCTAAGAGGCAGTTTGAGTCAGCCATGCTGCTGGCAGCCAGAGTGGGCTCCCATCTGAGCAGCTGTGCATTGCCTGCCTGTCCACTTGGGTGAGTTACTAAGCCTCTTGGAGCCACAGTTTCTTCATGAAAAACACAGGGAATATAATACCTACCACACCAAATTACTGAAGACTGAACTCTGATCTTTGTCCAAAAAAATTCCTTTCTAAGGGGATCTGGTGAGTCACGCCTACAAATGACAAAATCTCAGTAAACGGGTTTCTATAATGTGATTTACTTCCCAACCTGATTCCCGTATAGCATCACATAAAAGATAGAATACCCTCGTCTTAACTCAGGTGTTCCTTTCCACTTATTCCTAGCCTTTGGACAAAGACTCTTTCAGCCAATTGTCAACTGAAGAATCCCTAAATCCACCTGTGACTTGTAAGCCCCCACTTTGAGATGTCCCACCTTTTTAGGCCAAACCAATGTATGCCCTCCATGTATTGATTTATGACTTTACCTGTCTCCCCAAAATGTATAAAACCAAACTATAATCCAGCCACAGTGAGTCCACTTGCTCAAGCCTTCTTGGGTGTGGCTCCAGGTCACGGTCCCCAAATTTGGCTCAGAATAAACCTTAAATTATTTTACAGAGTTTGTCTTCTTTTCCGTCGACCTCACTGTGAAAAGGGAATGCACATAACACAATAACACACACCTGATATATAACGACTTCCAGGTAACTGCTAAATGCTAGTTTTCTTAATTTCCTTAGAATTATCTCCCACGGATGATGAAGCATTTCCTGAGTAACTGATTGTTCTCATCATATTTAACTCAATTTACACGGTATGACAAAGGCTGCAGGAAAGACAGGGAAATCCTCTCTCTCCATGTCTCACTGGTAAGCTTTTTTCAAGAATATCCTCTGTGATTTTTCATTGATGCCACTTTCTATGTCAGCCTTTCCTGTCCTAATTCATGAACAATGTCCTACCATCTGTAAAGAAAAATCCACAAACAATTTTCATAGCTTCCACTGTCAGGCTAATTCTACCAGAAAACTGTAAAATAAACCAACAGGTAATTAAAGCAGGTATTGGTGAAATTTCCCTGTCTTTCATCTTTCCTTCTTTTAGCATCTCTTTCTAGAAAATTTAGCATTTCAGGAACTCATCTAGGGAACATTGGACCACGATCACAGATCCATTCTAGTAGTACTCCTCTGACTGGACGCCTTTAAGCCTGTCCGATACCCAGAATAAGTAAGCACAAGATATGCCCATACTTTGCTGCACGGGCCTTGCAACTTTGCAAAGCAAACACTCCCCATCACATTCCGCTCCAGTTTTGGTCTGACTTTAGGCATAGTATCCCACAAGAAATCTGTTCCCATCCAGTTTCTCATCTGAAAAATAGGGCAATTAATATTTTCTGCCTCGTCAAACCGATGAAAGGACTCATAGATTGTTGAAAAAGCAAAGTACTTGTCACAAAGAAAACTCCAGTGGCTCAAATACCACTCTTTGAGACAAAAAGACCACATGCATATGTGAATTCCTTCTTCCCCAGATATGATAAACATATAATGCCTGCATGAACCTCTTGGTGAGGAGAGCCTCCTATTGAGTTTGTGTTATCAATCGTGGCCTCGTGACTTCCAGTCTTGACTGACAGGCATCCTGGTGAGGCTAAAACCAAGAATATTTTCTCTGTCTGAATCTTTAACTTGCACTCCCATTGTCTTTCTGCTTTTTTGGCAATAATAAGTATTACTTTCTAACAACATATTTTGCCTGGGATAAATTTTAGGGGCTAGGGCTACTGTGATAAACTTTAAAAATATGAGGCACTCAATGCCTGGACATTGAACTAATAACTTTGAAGGAACTATATTCTTCCAAGTGCAAGACTGCAGAAAAAACACCACCTCTACCTGGTATAAAGAACCCCGCTGGAGGACATGGAATAGATTGAGAATCGGATAAGACAGATCTGGAACTTTGGTTTTTTTAAACTTTAACTTTCAGAACCAAGTGAATTGGATTTTAGACCTTACTTCTTTTGGTCTTTAATGTGTTTGGATTTAAAATTGCAAGGGAATTTAATCTTTGAACTGAATTTTCTCCCTTGGGATATCATAATGGAAGATACTTATCTTCCAAATTGGGGCATCTCTTCTGAATCAGCATCTAAATGTTATCTGCAGAAGCCTTTATTGAATAATGCAGCTGGATATAAAATAGGATGGAAAATAATATAGCAGATAAAAATTTTAGCTTTGGGAACAGAGTGGCTATAGGGTTCAATTTATTTAATATTTTCTTCTGACCCATTTCAGAGCCTTCTAGGGAAAGATATTATAGTGAAAGTCTTAGGAGGATTCTCAAAGAAACAGTGGTTGATATTAGAAGAGCAGCCTCTTGGAGGTAGAAGCAGAACTGTGCTAATAGCTCCTAATCTTCCCTCCCAAAGGGTAAACACATTCCTTGTTTAGCATAAGGTTAATGGCTGAGTTAAGAGAAGCAACAGCTGAGGAATGTTAGAGAGTTTCCATTGCAGGGGGTTTCCTTTATGTTCTCTTGTCCACCTGTAATCCTCTCTGCACAGGTGAGAACAATCACCTCGTTGATGAGCAATAGTTGTTGGTCTACATTGCCATATTAGATGCAGCTTACTTATCAAAGCCCTAGACAGGGAAGCTGTTGTCTCTTTCTTCTCTCTCTTCTTCCCCCCAAGACCTGTGGCAGTCTGTGACTCAGAGTTTCCTTTGCCAAGGCCGTGTCCAGTGGGCATGTAGTTGGCAGGTCCACATGGCCCTCACACTGAAACCACAGTGTTCAGTACCATCTTATATTAATGATAATCTTGATTCCATCTCCCTTGATCCTTTGTCTTGTATCTGCAGTCGTGTGGACCTCACACAAAAATATGGGAGCTACTAGCCTCTCCCCCCAACTCCAACAGCTGCGTGTTCGCCAGTTTCTGTTTTCTCTGTCTGTATCTCATACTCTTGTCTTACGTCATATTTCATCTCATTTCAGTGCCCACGTTTTTCTGTTTGTTCTTGAGAATACACAGTAGATGCTTACAAAATTGTTATTTTCTATTGTGAATCACTATCAGAAGAAGGAATCCTGTTCCTGGGATTCTTGGAGTTAGAAGCCCCAAAGTTTCCCTTCCATATGTTTTCCGGTTGTTTGTGGTGTTGCCTCTTGCCCTGAGGAAATTGCAATGCTCTGAGTGGGAGTAGAGCTAGAGTGATGGGAGAAGACGAAAGGAGGATGAAGAGAGAAGAAAAAGAAGAGGGAGGAGTTAAGGGGAGGGAAGGGGAGCAGGGAATCCTTGCTGCCCCAGAGAAGAGGTCCACAAAGAAAGGTGGGAGTTTCCTGGTCTTTTTGCCGGAATCTGCTAAGGATGCCTTTGTCCCGTCTGGCTCTGCAGTTCAGTTTCAAAATCATAATAAATGTTGGCCAACAGTGGTGGCTCAAGACAGGACCACTCATATGCTGTACAAATAACATTAATTCCTCATAGGGTTGACAAATAATTGAACAATATTTGAGGTTCTTTCAAAAGTGATTTTTTTAAAAGAAGACACAGGAAAGGATAAAGTCAGTATAATGGGTATGACTTTCAGTTCACAAACTGGGGCACAAGAAATGTCCTGTCCATATTCTGTTCAAATGATTTTCTGACTTCAGATTCCCATTCAGACAGGCTGGTGAGTACAACTTAGCACAATTCTTTCTGGAAATCCCTTCTCTGCCCTACACAAGGCCTCACTTCCAGGGTTTTAAATGCTGCCAAGGCCCAGCAGGACAAGAGGAATCAGGCATCAGGTCCTTAATTGGCTGTCTGCAATTGCCCTACCAGGTGGCTTTAATAGGACATTCTGTCCCTCCAGCTTGACTTGGAACACAGGGAACATATTCAAAGCACCCACAGCTCCACCTGCCCAGAAACCTGGGCAGCCTTTCTCTTGTATCTGGCTGCCTCTGTGGTCTTGCTGCCACCAGGACAGCATAGGGTCCCTCTTCTCTCACTACCTGTACACCCCTCTCTCTTCTCTTCCCCCGACCTGGGAAGATCCTGAGCCTAGGGTGTCCTCTAAATTCCCATCAAGCCCCTTCTCTATACACAGATAACCTTCCTGAGGACATGAGGATGTACAAACAAACACCTGATCTATTTTTTTTATCCTGTGCTTGCTTCGATGTGGGGAAAGAAAAAAGAAATATATCAGTAGAAAAAAATGATACTACAAAATATCCTCCAGCCACCCACCCTCCCAACCACAAACACCCTCCTTTTACCTCCACCTGCTCTTCTGTCCAGGACGTTACACACACAGCACCAATTGCTGGTTTCCACAGTTGTTAATTTGCCATAATGAAGGATTAAATTAAGGGTGAAGTTTTTAAATGATAATTGTGTTTTTCAAAAAAGCAATGTATGTTTACTTTGGACACTGGAAAATTCGTAAAACTATAGTGAAAAAGTAATAACCCACAATCCTACCAGCCAGAGATAAGCATAAATGGCATATGCATCTGGGTAGCTTTCAAGAATTTTTAAGTGGTAGGTTAGCTGAGTTGGAAATCAAGAGTTTTGTTTTTCTTCAGCTATAAGTAATATTGTAGCCAATATTTCCATTTAATTAGGGATTATATATTTCAAAACTCAAAAAATTTGACATATAATTTGGAACCCAATGTTTTATGAGGCTACCTTTATTATGGAATATTCCTTTTACTAATATAAAATACTATAAAATGTTCTTGTTTAATTTTTTTAATTTTTGCCTTAGATATGCTTTTAATACATCTACTGTCTTCCTTGATTTTGTTCATGGTTTCCTAATATCTGAATTTTATTTAATACTTTCAACTTTGCTCTAAGTTCCTTTGTTTTAATATTTCTCTTAGTTTGAGAGTCTTTGCTTTTAGTGTATAACTTTATTCGTGACAGATACTGTCACAATTTCTGTGTGGTCTTACTTCTGCTTCCTTATCATGAGAAAGGAACATGATAAACTGAAAGCAATCATCGTGCTTACTGATGAAACACTACAGATATCCCCATTAAAATCAAAACAAGAAAAGAGGGCTGATATTTCCACTCCTTGTAAGGTTCAGCCAGTGCCATAAGACTCGAGGTGAACCTACTCACATACTGGTGACGTCTTTGACAATAAATGTCATGATCACATTTCACGAGTAAGAACAAATGGAACTGGTATAGGAGGTGATCACACTGTGATGCAATCTATTGTAAGATCAATCTGTCTTGTCAGGACCAGGCATTATTATCTCTTTACCCGAATTTCAGTCATCAGCCTCTTTAGACTTTTTTAATCCAGACAACCTACGCTTTCATACTACTGATTACCAATTCCAATAATTGGTTTAGCATGATTATTTTAAGGTAAGCATATTTAAGGGAGTTTAATAAATTTAGTGATAAGGAAAGATTTCCCTCACATTAAGTGAAAGATCTGATAGAAACTGTCATTCATAATTTTGAGCACCTTCTCTTACTCTTTGTACTACAGAACATAGTCCAGCCTCTCAGGGGTCATGAGACACAAGCTCTCTTTGTCCTTCTTAAATCTGCCTGTTTTGTCTCCAATTACACCACAGTTCTGACCACAGCCTTCCTACTAACCAGACCTGACTATTTACTATTCTCCAAATGACCTGTGAATTTTTATATCTTGGTAACTTTACTCAAACTTCCAAAAAGCATGCTCCCCTGCCTGTCCAACCAGAAGTCTTCTATTCATTGCTCATGACTTAGTTCAAATGGCTCATTTTTTATGACGTCACCTTCCTTTTGAGTAAAAGTAGTTGTTTCTTCAAGTTTGTTCCTGTAACAATTACCACACTGTACCACATTGATATGCTCGCTGCTATCTTTGAAGGCAACGACTATGTACTGTTTATATTTGAAACCTCAGACCTAGCACAAGTGGAATAAACATCTATCCCTTCACTCATGTACTCAACAAATGCTGACTGCTTGCTCTATCCCAGTCACTGTTCTAGGCTTTCATGATACAATAATGAAAGGCACAAATCTCTGCTGTCATGGAACATCATCAATAAATTCTAGTTTGGTTGAATTGAAATTTTTGAATATATTATGTTTTAAATTATACCATTACAAAAATTACATGATTGACTTTAAAAGAAATTTACAGTCTAATGAGTTTATTCCTTGTCTGATTTATGTGAGAAATCATTCCTTTGTGATGCTATTTAACTGTTAAATTTTTTTTCCTGGATTGGAACAATATTTTTTTCTTTATCAAAACATACTTAATATAGAGTGATGAGCTTCTTTCAGAAATTATAAAATTAATATGGCAAATATGAAAGTGTTACTGAAACTTGAAACTATCCTGTATTCAGCAGATGGCCTAAGCACAAAGTAAGTGCTCATTAAGTTTTTGTAGAGTGAATGAGTGAATGTAGTCAGAGCAATGCTTCTATTATAAGACAGATATTAAAACAGCTGAAATGATAACTAACTCCTGGTTGCTTGAAATATATGTGATTTTTATATACAGTATATGTTTTCTATATATGATTCCATATTCTTTTTTTCTCAGATATTCAAATTCCATGTTCATAACAAGGTAGGATAGATTCTAATTGACTATTTGAAAACATTTCATTTCAATTGCAGCAAAAACGTGAATCCATACATTTAGGTATATCTAACTCCTTATTAGTTTCTGAACATTAAAAGGTAGAGAAAACATTGAATGCATTTGAAATAGGATGTTAAAGGTAAAAAAATACAGAAAGAAGTTTTAGTACTGATGTTTTATAGAGGAAACATGTCAGAAGAGTCGTTTGCAAGTACAGAGGTTATGTACTCTGAAATGAAGCGGACAGAGACCCTGTACTTGGCATAGTTGAGGGTTTGCATGTCGGTTCCTCTTGCTGTGTATCATTAGCCTGTCAAATTGAAGAGAACTCAAAAACGGTGTGAAAAACAGTCTTGGTATTTTGTTTTGGTTTCTCAGTGTTCTTTTACTTTTGACAGATCTAACGCTTTTCCTTCTTGCAGTATTAAAGAAGATGTTTTAAAAGGTTAAAAGATCATATGACTATAAAGAGCCCTTGTGTTTCTAAAATTCAAGTTGTTACTTTCATACCTGAGAAATTTGGGACAAAGCAAGCACACACAGACACACAAACATACAAAACTATATACTTTTTACAGATATAGAAAACTGTATTTTTATAGTTTTAAAGCTTTTTTAATAGATAATGTAGCTACATGATTCAAAATTCAAAAGGTATGGTAGCATGACAGTCTCCCGCCCACCCCTCTGTCTCCTCTTCCCCAGAGGCCAACAATGTTATCAGTTTCTTGTTTCTTATTCAAAAAATATTCTTTTCTTTCTATTTCTTTTCCATCCTCCCCTTAGTTTCTCAGTCCCTCTTTCCCCGCCCCCTTCCTTTCCATACATGGGCGCATAGAAGCCTACTACGCACAGTGTCTTGCACCCTACTTCTTTCACTTAATAACCTATCTTGGAAATTGTTAACCATTAGATCACTAAGTGGTTCTGCCATCTTTTCCTACAGTGGCGTTGCTGTCCATTGTATGGATGTGCTGTGAATTATTGAAGTAGACTATTAGTGGACAATTGTGCTTCCAACCCTAGGTTTTGACAAACTATTATCAAAATTCTTCAGTAGATAACCTTGTTGTTAGATAATTTTGCATATATGTGGTTGCATCTGTGAGATAAATTCTTACAAATAGAAGAGTTTTTTCTTTTTTAAATACTGCCGTCTTATACTCTAGATAATTCGTCCCTATTTTTCTCCCTTCAACCATGTGTCAGAGGACTGTTTCTCCACTCCTTTGTAAACAACGTGTGCCAAACTCTGGGTTTCACCATTGTGATAAGAGAAAAAAACTACTTCAGTGAAGTATTAGTTTGGATTTCATTACCAAGAATGATGCTGAACATCTTTAATGTGTTTAAAAGCCATTCATATTTGCTTATCCATGAACTACCATACCAGTTCAATTTTTGCACCCTCTCTTCTATTGAATTTTTGCTTTTTACTTTATTTATTTATTATATCTTTTCTATATTAAGGAAATTTGCCCTTTTTAAAAAATAAGTTGCAAATAACTTTCTTGGTTTGCTGTATGACTATTGACGTTGCTTATGATATTTTTTGCTATGGAGAATCTTTGATTTTTTTAGGTACTATATTTATGAATCTTTTATTTTATGGTTTCTGGGTTTATGTCTTAATCATAAAGACCATTTCTACTTCTCATATAGTTTCTTCTAGAACTTGAATGTTTGTTTAATTTTAAATATTTGATACATCTGTATCTTGGTATAAAATGGAGGTATTAGTCCAATAATATTCTTTGCAGAAGGCTACCCCTTTATCTTACATTACTTATGAATAATTTGCCTTTTCCCTACTGACTTGTTATCCTACATTTATCATATATCAATTTTTTGCATATGCCTGTGCTTATTTCTAGGCTTTCATTGTGTTCTATTTATCTATCTATTCATGTTGAGATTACCAGACTGTTTTAATTAATCGATTAGTTGTTATAGCTTTAACAGTGTTTGGTAGGGATAATTTTCCCTTCGTTGCTCTCTTTTTACTCAAAAAGCTCATAGATTTTATTTTTATTCTTTTTTTTTGGTAAGGCAGAAGTGAACAATGTGAGGTGACAGCTGCACATGGGGAGATGGCATTTCTATGCGGGTCTGTGGCAGAGGTGCCACCATCACAAGGAGGGAGGAGTAGGTGGCAGCAGCTTTGAGGTTTCTACTAAACAAACTCTATCTCCTGGCTGCGTCAATCCTGCCAATGAAATAACCAAACTAGGTTCTCCGATTCCTGCAGAAATTCTGTAAAAAATATATTTCTTTATGATTAATCTACCAAATATCCTACTCCTTACAACAATAATCAGAACAACAGCAACAAAATGTTTGCAGGCAACAAAGCACCAAGGCAATTGGAATTTGGAACTAGCTATCTGACTTAGTTTTGGTTGAAGGGTTATAATTGATGAATGGGATATTATATTTCATAACTCAAAGTAGTGAAATGGTTATCTAAAGGATCTCTTTCGGGAGACCAAGTAGCAGCTGTGATAGACTTTGAAGTGACAATAGGTATGCAAGGATCATGGGGTGGACTGGCTGCCTCTAACTACACTGGAAGGTTAAGGAAAGAAAATAATAGAATTCCATCTTTAGATTTTTGAGTGAAGACATGGTTGGTAGCCCTGGTGTAGACTGAACTCCTGTTCAATCTATTGTGCCTGTGTAATTTGTTTGGATTCACACAAGCATTATGCTGGGCGTGCCAAGCAGCACTGTCCCATCAAGAGGAAGTGGTCTGAATGGGACTGAGCTCAGTGATGTCCTGAAGACACAGCAATTGCTCACATAGGTGGTGAGCACTCCTGATGTATAATACCCACACCTGCTGCTCTGCTTCTTCACCCTCTTCCCACACCATATGTACAGCCCTGCAGGCAATTTCCTATAACCCCTTGGCTAAGGCCCAGTATATTAAGCTCTGCAACGTGTGCCATCCCCAGTGGACTGCTGCAGAATTAGCCTCCTCTCAGGGATATCCCTAAAGGACAGCAAGTCTCAGAAAGCCTCACAATGCTCAGACCTCCAAGCAGTATTATTTCCTTGAGCCCTTTCCCTGGGAGGATAAATAGCCAGACAGTTTTGCTTCTAGGTTGATGCTGGTGATTTTGTTAGACAATCAAAGATTTAGAAGAAACAATGTTTGAAGATTAGTAACAAGAAGATTTGGGGAAGAGGTTTGCGCAAGTACCATTCAGAATGTGGTATATTTGTGT
Organism: Lepilemur ruficaudatus; assembly: GCA_963574885.1. NCBI lineage: Eukaryota > Metazoa > Chordata > Mammalia > Primates > Lepilemuridae > Lepilemur > Lepilemur ruficaudatus. The sequence continues at coordinate 19,926 of CAUYRT010082727.1, read as the reverse complement.
CCTTGAGAAAAGTCCTTAGAAGTTGTCTATGAAAGAGCCTCTAGATAAGAAAGTGGACAAGAGGACCTGCTCTGTGAGTGGCAGGAAGCCTCTTTCTCCAAATACACCATTGCTCATGATGGGCTAATGAAGAGGTGACCAGTGGAGGAAAAGGTGGAGATTCCATGTGCATTCACAACATGGACTTCCTCTCACCACATCTGACCTAGCTTCAGGTCTGAATAGCAGAGACCAATACTAATTCCCAGATATAGCCCCATAACCCAGGAGGACCAGACTGCACCTGGTGGCAGACCAATTTAATTGGATCACTTTTGTTATATAATGTTATAATGTGTAATGATATGTCGCATTCAAATCAACTCCTATTCTTCATACTCTGTTGCCTGCAATTCTTCCGTTGATACCATCCATGGACTTAACAAATACATTATTTATCATAAGGATGCAAAGCTTCTAAACGAAGGGTCAAATTTTAGACAAAAGAAGTAAATACAATAGGCTGATGCTCACGGGATTCACTGATCTCACTATGCAATCTGCCATCCAAAGGTTGACTTTGCAGAAGGGGAGATGACATATGGAAGGCTCAGGTGTCACACGAGCTAAGGAAAAAACAACTGTGAGTCTCAGATACTGACCAATAGATGCAGACTATACTGTGAACCAGCAACCAATATGTGATGCTGTTTCTCTCATCACCGGGATATAGTAATAGAAGGAGTTCTGAAAATCGAGGGATAGAAGTTGAAGTGGCTCTTTTTAACACGACAATGATGAAATCACACACATTTTGCTTCCCCTCACAACTTTGAGCTGTGTTGTTTCAGTGGTCTGAGTACTCAGTAGACAAATTCTTCCACCAGGCAATAAAACAATTGTTCCATCCTACAGAAGTTAAGAATGCTGCTGGCCATTCAGTATTCCTATGACATTGGAAAAGCAGGGAAAATAGGTAGTTACTGTGGCTGTTTGGTTGGCATGATTGCACCCAAGTATGAAGGGTAAATCGGTTTGCTGCTACACCATGGGGAATGAGTTAAATATCCTGAGACATAGAGATCTTCTGGGGAATCTCCTAATATTGTCATGGTAAGTGGTTAGAATTAGTGAAGGGCTCCAGCAATTACATACAGAGGAAAACCACTAAGAGCTTAAACTAGCAGGAATGAAGATTTGATTTACAGAAAATATAGAGAACCTGTACAATATAGAGAAAACATGGAAAGGGCAGGAGATAGGGAAAGTTTACATACATATTAGTACCTCATGACCATTTGCAGAAAGAATACTCAATTAGCTACTCATATTCTTCCTTGCTTTCCTATGAGGATGTGTTATGTGGTTGGTGGCTGCAGTGGGGTTTCCACTAGTACAGCCCCTTGGTGTACTTGTGCATTCACCCTAGCTGCATTACTTCATCTTATGTTGCTTCCAGTACCAGTTCCCTTCCCCTTATGAATATTCTGTGTGCAATAGCCTGAAAGTGTCCCTGCCAAAATTTTTATGTTGAAATCTAACCCCAGTGGGATGATATTAGAAGGTGGGGGGTTTCGGAGGTGACTAGGTCAAAAAGGTGGAGCCCTCAAGAATGGGATTAGTGCTTTCATGAAAGAGACCCCAGAGAGCTCCCTTGCCCCTTCTACCATGTAAGTACACAACAAGAGGGCAGCAGTCTGTGCACCAGGAAACAGGCCCTCACCAGACACCAAATCTACAAGCACCTTGATCTTGGACTTTGCAGCCTCCAGTACTGCGAGAAATAAATTTCTATTGTTTATAAAGCCGCCCAGTCTATGGTATTCTGTTATAGCAGCCTGAACAGAATTAGACACTATGTAATCCTTTTTAAACTAGCTCAATTGGATTACGCTGTCTGCAATTAAACTGATTTTAAAATATTAATACAAGAAATTTTGTTTTATTTATTTTTGCTTCAGAAAATGGTGTCTTTTCTTTCATTATATTTTCCAAAGTGTTGTTATTTGTACCTATGAAGATAGATTATCTCTGTACATTAGATTTTGAAACCAGCCAATTTATGAGTTTTTCATATTGTTTGCAATAATTTCTCAGTGGATCCTTGGGGTGTACAATCATATCATCTGTATATAATAAATTTTACCTACTCCTTTCCAATTTTTATAGAACTATCTGTTAGTTTGCCAGAGCTGCCACAACAAACAACCAAAGACTGGGTGGCTTAAACAATGAAAATTTATTTCCTCACAATTCTGTAGTCTAGAAGTTCAAGGTGTTAGCAGGGGTGGTTTCTTCTAAGGCCTCTTTCCTTGGCTTGTAGATGGCCATCTTCTCCTGATAGCTTCACCTGGTCTTTCCTCTGTGCCTCTCTGAGTCCCAGTCTCTTTCTCTGAAAAGGATACAAGTCATATATATTGTATGCAGACCCATTCTAATGGGTCTAATGGGTCTCATTTTAAATTAATTGCTCCGTTAGTAAACCTGTCTCCAAATACAGCCACACTCTAAGGTACTAGGGGTTAGGAGTTCAACATATGAATTTTAGGAGAACACACTTTAGCTCATAACAATATAATGTCTATATCTTCTTTAATTTCTTTGGCAATATGCTTATTTGACAAAATAATCGAAGTGGTTATTGGCAGTATTTACTTGTTTCTGAGTTTAAAGGAAGGATTCCATTGCTTTCCTATTAAGCATGTTTCAGAATTTGAAATTACGATAAGTATATTTTATCATGTTAAGAAAGAATCCACCTGATCCTGAAATCTGACTTCTGGATTGATATAAAAAAGAATTGAAGTCAAGATTTTAAAGAGATATCTGCACCCCCATGTTCACTGCAGCAGTAATCACAATAGCCAAGACAGGGAGGCAACCCAAATGTCCACCAACAGATAAATAAATAAGATTATGTGGCATATATTAATATTATATATAACATGGAATACTACTAAGGCTTTAAAAAAGAAGGAAATTCTGCCACTTTTGAGAACATGGATGAACCTGAAGGACATTATGCTACGTGAAATAAGCCAGACACGTAAACACAAATACTTCATGACACCACTTACAGTCATGCACTGCATAACGATGTTTCGGTCATTGACAGACCACATATACGATGGTGGTCCTGTAAGATTAAAACACCATATTTTTACTGTACCTTTTCTATGTTTAGATATGTTTAGATACTTAAATATTTACTACTGTGTTATTATACAATTGCCTACAGTATTCTGTTCAGTAACATGCTGTGCAGGTTTGTAGCCTAGGAGCCACACCTGTACAATAGGCTATACCATACTGCCCAGTTATGTAGTAGGTTATACCATCTAGGTTTGTGTAAGCACACTCCATAGTGTTCACATAATGATGAAATGACCTATGGCATTTCTTGAAATATATCCCCATTGTTAAGCAGCACACGACTGCATATGATGAATCTAAAATAGTTTAACTCATAGAAGCAGAGAGTAGAATGGTGGTTGCCAAGGGCTGGAGGAAGTGGGAAACAGGGAGGCATTAGTCAAAAGGTAAACATAGTTTCAGTTATGCAAGATGAATAATTTCTAGATATAAATCGTACAGCATAGTGCCTATATAGTTAATAACACTGTATTATATGCTTAAACATTGCTAAGAGGGTAGATCTTATGTTAAGTGTTCTTACTATACATACAATAATTAATAATAAATAAACTTTGGAGGTGAAGGATATGTTTATGGCATAGATTGTGCTGATGGTTTCGTGGGTATATGCATATCTCCAAATTCATTAAGTTGTCTACAACTCAATGTTGTCTACATTGAATATGTATAGCTTTTTGTAGGTCAAAAACAAACAAATAACACTGCTGATGACAGGAAAAAGAAAAAGAAAGAAATAGAAAAAGAAAACTCACCTATTTCTAGTTTCTTAAAAATTATTTTTCAGGAAGCAATATAAAAATTATATCAATTATTTTTACAGCACTAATACAGATGATCATTTTTTAAAATTTTTTCCTCTGAAGTAGTTATAGATCCACAGGAATTCATAAAAATAGTCCAGAGGGTTATATCATTTTTACCAGTTAATATTATTGATATGATAAAATCCGATACTATATTTCCTAATGTTGAACTTCTCTTGCATTCTTGGAAAAGGCCTATTTGGTCATTGTTGCTGTATAATATGCCATTGGATTCTATTCGCTAAACATTTTGTGTGGTAGGTATTCTGGCATCAATATTCCCAAGTAAGATCATCTTTTTTGTAAGCAACTATCCCTAGATGGAGGTATCAATTACACTCACTTCTTCAAAAGAATTTGGAAACTTGCCCTTTTTTTCTGTTTGAAGCATTGGGCTTACCTAATCTTTAAATCTTTGGTATGAAAGTATCTCAGCATGTTTTTTTTGCTTTTGTAGTTGCCTGTTTGTTTTTGTGGGAAGTAGGTAGCTTTTAGACAAATTTCACTATTTCTTCTAAGGTAAATGGTCTATTTAGATTCCTTTTATCTATTTACAGTTAATTTTAGTAAATTATCTTTTCCTGGAAAAAATATTCATTTTATCTAACTTTTTCAAACTTATTAACAAAGCAAATTAGTTCCTTATGGCCCTCTTAATTTCCTCTGATTCTAAGGTTATTTTCTCATAATTTCTTCTTTATGTTTATTTGTGCTTTCCATTTTCTTGATTGGGGTAGGTAATGATTCATTTCTCTTCAACAAAGCTGCACTAAGAATTTTTAATTAATTCTATCATTTTGCTGTTCTAAAATACGTTATGTTTTGTAATTTTATCTCTATTAATCCCAATCTAACTTCTTGAGCTACATGACTAATTTATTCACTTTCATTATTTATCGGTAGAATGCTTAAGGCTGTGAATGTTCCTCTGTGCACTGCTTAAGTCATATCCTATAAGTTTTTATAAGTAATATATTATTGCGTTTGGTTTTTTAGATTTTTCTGCCATCTTATTTTAATTTCTCTTATTACATGAGTTGGTTAAGAAAGAATTTTTTTTTCAAGTGATAAGAATTTTTTTTTTTAATTTCTGATTTTGTACTTAATTAGTTTAAAGCATTCTAATCAAAGAATGTTATTTCTATATTCCTACCTTGGGATACTATTTACATTTTATTTGTAATTTAATGTTGGATAATGTTTCTGAATGTTTCATGAATGCTTGAAAGTTTATTCCCTATTTGTAGGAATATAGATGCCTATGGAATATATTCTTCATTCTTATTTATTTTTATATATTTCATTCTTACTTTGTTTTTTCCCACAATTACTAGTATTTTAAGACTCTAGTTTTGATTGTAGATGAATGTAATTTAATGTAGAGCTATTCCTAATTGTTTTATATTTATTGTTAATTTTACCATTATCATATAATATTCTATTTTTTGTGTTACTTGGGGCTTTTGTCTTAAGATCAAACTTATATAATATTAAAATATCCTTTAGATATTAAAATAACAATTCTTGCTTTTAGTTTGCATTTCTTTTTTTTTAATGTATCTTTTTTTCTTTATTGAAGTGTGATTTACATGTCATGTCTTTACTCCATTTTAAGTGTACAATTAAATGGTTATTAGCAAATTTACCAAGTTGTACAGCTATTCACATAAATCAATTTTAGAGGACTTCCCATCCCCCATTCAGACCCCTAATACCCATCCCCAACTACATTTCAAGCATGCCCCTCCCCTTCACCGTGCTCACCACATCTCTCAGATGTGGGTTTACCTCCCACCCTCCAAATCCCTAGTGAACATCACCACCATTTGAGCACCATAGTGTTAATCAGTCAATACCAATTTGATGGCGAGTACACGTGGGGCCCATTCTTTAGGTCTTGTGTCACCTCACTTTGAATAATGGGCTTAAGCTTAATCCAGGATAATATAAGCGGTGCTAGCTCACTGTCGTTTCTCAAAATTGAGAAATATTCCATTGTAAACATATACCAAATTTTAATAATCCAGTCATTAATTGATGGGCACTTGGGTTGTTTCCACGACCTAGCAATAGTGAATTGTGCTGCCATAAACATTCAGGTGCAGATGTCTTTATAATAGAATGTCTTATGTTCTTTTGGGTAGATGCCTAATAGTGCTATTGCTGGATCAAATGGTAATTCTATTTTTAGCTCTTTGAGGAAACTCTAAATTGTTTTCCACAAAGGTTGCACCAATTTGCAGTCCCACCAGCTGTGTAAGAGTGTTCCTGTCTCTCCACAACCTCGCCAGCATTTGTTGTTTTGGGATTTTTTGATAGAGGCCAATCTCACTGGGGTTAGGTGGTATCTCATTGTGGTTTTGATTTGCATTTCTCTAAAGATTAGAGATCTTGAGCATTTTATATGTTTGCTGGCCATTATTCTGTCTTCTTTGGAGAAGTTTCTGTTCATCTCCTTTGCCCATTTATAAATGGGGTTGTTTGATTTTTTCTTGTTAATTCTTTTGAGTTCTAGGTAGATTCTTGTTATCAGACCTTTTTCAGAGGTGTAGAGAGCAAATATTTTCTCCCATTCTGTAGGTTGTCTATTTGCTCTAGTGATAGTTTCTTTGGCTGTGCAGAAGCTTTTTAATTTGATCAGATCCCATATTTTATTTTCAAATGGTAATTTTGAAAACGTATAATAGTCATATGAATTTTGTTTCTTCCTTTAGCCTGGGTCACTATGTTGTGCAGAAAAAGAAATTGATGGGGTATCTTTATGACAAGAGGGAGCCTAAGGCAGCAAAGGGAGCAGTGGAGTGGAGGGTGGTCATGGTGATGAGGATGGTACAGACATAGACTTCATCCTCACTTTTCTTTGCATTCTGCCAGCTACACAGTCATCATGTTTCCAGAGAGCAGTAAGAAACAGAGAAGATTTGAAATGATATTCAAAAACAGTTCTCCTTACCTCTTATTTAGGCCCAGCTCTTAGTTTAGGATGTCCTTGATGCTTAATACTTTTCTGCTAGATATAATGTTTTATAGGATTATATAAATCTCAATAAGGGGACATCTTTATGTATCACCTTGATCAACACCTTCATTTCAAAACTGAAAAAGCTTAAGATCACATAGTAAGTTAGAAACAATATTGCTTGTATTCCTTTGACTCTTTTTTCCAGTAAGACTTTTCTCTTTGACAAGTGAAGAGTTTGGGAAAAGGAATTTTGTAGAGTTGTCGCAGAGGAATTAGACAGTCACTTAGTCTAATCAATTTAGCTGACTTGACCCTGGTGATTAGCATTAGCAGCCGAATGTCAGTTGAGATAGATTTCCTAGTCTTGGATGTGCTGATTCTCACTGACTCATTTATGCAGAATTTGCTAAAGAAACATGAAGCTTTGGATAACGACTTTGCTGTCCACGAGACCCGAGTGCAAAATGTGTGTGCACAAGGAGAAGACATCCTGAGTAAGGTGAGCTAGTCCAGGGATTCCAGAATTGGCCCAAATATAGAATAATTATCAGTGCAAAAAATCATATTTAGAACTTTAATAATATCTACTAAGCTGCCTTTTGTTGTTGTTTTTTAGAAAATAATCATCTCAATTGCTGTTTTCTGGAAGGTCTTTTTTCAAATTCTTATTCATACACCTTTCAGCTTCCCTTAAATCCTCTGTTAACATTTTTGCTGTCTTAAGCAGAACATGGTGTTCACAAAGGACTTATCACCGGCTTTGGCTGTGAAGTAAGACCATCTGAAGAAATTGGTTTCTAAGTCTGTAGGGAGGAGGACCACACTGAAACCTCTTTGTAATTTGAAAATAATTATATTGTTTAAAAGTTTTTAAAAAGCCTCATTTGTCTAAGTGCTATATGAAGATCCCCCTAAATGGAGATGTTTCTATGCCTTCTAAAAGCTTACACCAACTAAGAAAGCCATGTTTATGCAGGCAAACATAAGAAGATCATCCAAATGCTAGGGTGGAAATAACCTTTTACATAGATGAATAATGAAATAATTATACTAGACCTAGAGGAGAGTAGTTATATGTTTGGAATGAGGAAGATGAGAGCTTTTAACTGGTACTAAAGAATTCACATTTCTAGCCCTGGACACTCATCAGTATATCTGTCTCTCTCCTTCTCCCTTCAACTTTGGTATTGCAGGAAGAAAGTCAGAACAAAGAGAAGATTTCTGCAAAGATAGAGGCTCTGAATGAAAAGACCCCTTCTCTGGCCAAGGCAATAGCTGCTTGGAAGTTGCAATTAGAAGATGATTATGTTTTTCAGCAGTTTAACTGGAAGGCTGATGTGGTAGAGGCCTGGATAGGTATGATGTGTCAGAGCCAGAGTCCCTTGGGTTTGAGAAATCCTAATAAATCGCCTTTTGTAGAATGGTTTCTGGGACCTTTTCTCTTACCGTGTGGAAAGAGGTGCTCCCTTCACTACCCACTCCTATCCTTTCTGGGCACAATTGCACTCACATGTGTGCACACACACACACAGATAAGCATGCTGATGGGTAACTAGGTACCGTAATTCCAGAGAACACATTTTTTGAGGGAATTGGTGATTTCATGTGTGATATTCAGAAAGGTAGGGCCATGGCAAAACATTCTAGAAAATAAACTAAAATGTTCAATTTACTTACAATTTATGTCTAATCAATTTTCCAGTTTTCTATGAAACATTCCAAAGTTCTCTTGGCCCTAGCTCTGTTTTAGTCCGTTTCATCCTGCCTAACTCTAGAAAAACAACCCACTGGGCCCCGGTGCTTCCATAATCCAATGAACCACCTACTTTGAGAGTCAGGAAACTCTCCTGTTTCTATTGTAAATATTCTTTTTATCCTTATCAGGGCTTATGCAAGACCAACTCTCATTGTCTTCTTATTAATTATCTTTTCTTTTCTTTTCTTTTTTTTTTTTTAGCTGAAAAGGAAGCAAGCCTGAAGAACAATGGCAATGGCGCGGACCTCACTGCCTTCCTCCCTTTCCTGGCAAAGCAGGTGAGAAGAGCAGGCTCCTGTGTGGGCAGTGGCCAGGGAAGCCCGAGACCCACGTCTCACAGAAGCAAAGTCCTCTAGAAATATTCTTTTCTAAATTTGGGTATTTTGTTGTCTGTAGCATCTATAATATCATTCCCTTTTTCCTTCCTAATATTGACAATTTGCTTTTCTTTCCTTCTCTCTCTCTTTTTTCATTAGTATTGCTGCTAAGTGTCCAGCATTTGTTAGAGAACCAACGTTTGGCTTTTTTCTTTTTCTGTTTTCTTGTGTATTCTATTCCATTAATATATTTTTATATAGTAATCATTTTCTTTTACTTTCTTTGGGATTAACTTGATGGATTTTTAAACATTTATTGAGATGGATAATTAGATTATCAAAATGTTAGTCATTCTTCTTTTTTAACATATTTAAGTATAAAAATTTACCTCTAAGCTTTAGCTGAATCTCACAAATTTTATGTCATTTTTTGTTATCATTTAGTTTCTATCATTTCTAATTTGACTTCTTTTTTGACCTATTGGTTATTTGGTAATATATTGTCTAATTTCCAAGCATTTGGGAATTTTCTCATAATCTGTCTGAAATGTATATCTAGTTTAATTCCATTGTATTTTAAAAACATATTCTATTTTTTTTCCAGGAAAGATATTTCTTAACTGAGCACCTAAGTCATACAAATACTGTGCTAAGAACTTTGCATATGTTTTCACATTTAACCGTCACAAAAATTTCTTGAGGAATAAGTTCAGTAACTTTCCAAGGACAGTGAGGCATTCTTGACACTGCAATTCAGCAGCAGAGACGTTAATTTTTACTTGGGTATGTAGGAAAGAGGCAGGTTCTGCTCTTTCCCCATCTGCCTTTAGCTCATTAGGCATCAATTCCAAGAATCCCTCCTCCTGGATTCTGGAGTAGGCAGCTGTGTTCCCTGGCTTCAATCATGACACACATAAGAGTCCTAGGCAATTTGTGTGTTCACAAGTGAAAGTGTTCTAGAAATGCTGTGGAAAGAAACAAATGTCCTATACTCCAATAGGGCCACAAATGCCCTTCCTAGATACTCAGACCTCCTAAAAGATATGCTATATTTTTTCGGAAGCTTGATTTATATCCAGCAAATGTCCTGTTTTTCTGTATATTATATGCACATTTGAAAAGAATGTGTATTTTATTTTATAGTGATTTATGTTATTAACCAAATTTTGGTTATTAATCATGTTGTTTAAATACCTTGTTATTTTTATATATTTTGAGGCTTGGCGAAAAGTTGTGCTGATATTTAGAATTGTGAAATTATATTGATGAATTGACATTTTTAATTATGAAATATTCCTCTTTTTCTCTAATAACATTTCTTGACTTAAATTCTTCTTTTTCAGATACCAGTATACTACATCAGCTTTCTTTCTTTTAGTGTTTACAGTATATATGTTTCTATCCTTTAGGTTTTACTTTAAAAAAGATTATATCTCTATATTTTAGATATGTCTTTTGTAAACATCATATAGTTGGGTATTTCTTTATCCAATCTGATAATTTTTTATTGAAGAAATGAATCTATTTACATTTGAAATAATTAATTCATGAATTTTGGTTTAAAGGTATAACTTAACCCCCACCCTCACCCCATTGTCTAACCACCTGTGTTTTGGTCAGGGGTTAAAATGATTCAAGACATAGTTTCAGTTTTTCTGAGAACTTGCCTTTTCAGTTTGCTCCTAGAGACTTTTAGAGGCTTCAGCTAAAGCCCTGTGACCAGGGTTGCTCCTACTCTTGAAGTGGACACTGTGACACTACTGAAAATTCTACTTGGCATTTTATATTCTTAGCTTTTAAATTCTTAGCTACCGTTCCTGCTTGGCTTGTAGGTCTTTTGTCCTCTACAGTTTAGGAAGCTTAAATTCCTTGAGGGGAAAAGACAGCAGGACAGTGAACCTACTTGTCTGCAACTCTCTCTTGATGGCCACTGAAATCCTGGCTGCCTCAGTTCCCTGGAATGCCACTTTTTGTCTCTTTAGCTCCATGACATTGTCAGAAGCTCTGAGCGATTTTTTCTCCTCAGCCTCTCCCACAGTGCAGTTTACATTTCAAAGGGAAAAATAGAGAGAATATTGCTTTTACTTCAGAGCTATTGCCTTCTCTCTGCAATTTTGATCCTTCAAGCGGCAGCTGCCTGAGCTGAATTCTGATTCCTTTCAAAGAGCTGATTCTTTGTACTGTTATCCAGCTGTTAAAGTTCTTCTCAAAGAGAGAATTGGTCAAATACAAGCCACTCTGTTAAAGCTGGAAGTGGAACTTCCCAAATTTTGTGATGTTGATATTTATATTTCTGCAAAAAATTCACTTGTGTCACTGGCACCTGTAGGAGGTCTCTTGTGAGTTTGTGTACTTCCGAAGTCCCCAGTAGTGAGTGTCCTGCTACTAATTAGAACACAGAGTATTAAAAAACCATTATAACAAAGTCTTGGAAATGATGTGTACTGCAGGAAGATTTAATTTGATTGGAAAAATTTGGAAAACACATTATGCCCCAATATTCCTTTCATATTGATTTTATATCTAACCTAAAATCTAATTATAAAAATATGCATACACTGGCCCTTAACTGTAATTTCATCCCAAATGTTCATTTAAGTCTTTAAACTATATTTTGTTTTTCCTGGTCATCATCCTAACTTTTGCCTGGCCTTTATCATGTCTAGGATAAAAATCTGGCAGAACTCAGGTGTAAATGGCCCCATGGAAACGGCACTGTTTTCCTGTTCACTGCCTCTTTGCTGATTTTTCTCAGGACACACTGGATGCCAGCCTGCAGAGTTTCCAGCAGGAGAGGCTTTCTGAGATCACGAACCTGAAGGACCAGCTGGTGGCAGCTCAGCACAGCCAGACCAAAGCCATTGAGGAGCGCTACGCTGCCCTGCTGCAGCGCTGGGAACAGTTGCTGGAAACCTCTGCAGCCCACAGACAGAAATTACTGGATAAACAGCTGCCTCTGAAAAAAGTAAAAGAAAAATTGATGGGGCATGATCGGGCCTCTATTATCTATATATTAGCCATGAAATTCAGAAAAAGATACTGGAAACCCTGTTAGGTTAATCTACAGACATTATAGTGCATTACAAGGGGTCAGGGAAACTTTCTTACTGAGCAAGAAGTAATTCATTTTCTTTTTTAGGTTAATAGAAAGATTCTTTTTTTTTTTTAGATTGATTTATCAGTTATATGATTGACTTGAGATGAAAGCCCGACAAATATAGTGGAAGAAGTGGGTGAGACAAAACGGTGGAAGGTCTTTGTATACGATAGAATTAAAACTGGCTGGCAGGCAAGCTTGTTCCTGAGCTTTTCTCTAACTCAAAGAAATGAAGCACCAGACAAATAGTCACGAAGCATTTTTTCAACTTGTATCAACCTTTCCTAGGTGGGAGACCCTGTGTATGCCACATAATGTATCTCTGAACCTTGGTTCCCTTGTGTAGGAAATAGGGTAATATTACCATCCTCTTCCTGTCTTTCTGTGATATTACTATGAAAAAAGATAATGGATCTAAAAATGCAGTATAAACCACTGAGTTCCATTATAGATACAAGTGAATAAAATATTCTTCCCAGCCTGGTAACAAGTTAAGACAGAGAGTTAAGGAAATTAGGAAATAAACACACAAGTAAAAATCAGTCTGGATTCTTAGTTAATCTGTACTCTATTGAAAAATATAGGACCTACAGAGATAAATCTTAAGTGAAAAACTAAATCAACTAAATGAGCGGCTTTACACATATATATGCATTCAACATAGGAAGCTACTTTATATACTTATTCTATTTTGCTTGATTTTTGATCTGTAAAAGGTTTTGCTATTTTGCTTTCTGTTTGTAAAATATTTGCTCAATCCATAATATTATGAAAATAATATGAAGTACTTTATAGGTTTTTGTGTCCTTCCTGTGTAGGAACCATGTTAATTTTCTCTGTTGGCCTACATTAGCATATAGATTGCTAAAATGAGTGCAGGGTAAGATGTAATAGTGTAATACCTTTGTAACTCCCCTCCATTTGGACCAGTTTTCTTCTCTTTAACACCCCTGTTTGAGGAAGAAAACTCATTTTCATATTTGCTCAAGACAAATCCCTTCAGAAGTACAACCTGCTGATCCAAAATCTGTGATACATTTTAAGTTTAAAACTATTTTTGATCACCTGCTGTTTGGAACAAGTTCATGCTATTTTTCCTCATTCAGTAATACAGTCACTTTACTGTTATTCAGAGCACGTGGGTAACTCCAGACAGTAATGCAGGGATACATAGATTCTTGCTCAGGATGTAGGTTAGAGGGTAGGAAATGGGTTTTAAGCAGTGGTTCAAAAGCTTCAGGCATGAGATGGCACCTAAACCAGGTTGAGAAAAAAGACGGGACAATGACTTAGTATAGTCAAAGAGAGGTCAGCTGGGTGTGGTCCTCAGTAGCTCAGAGGATAAAAAGAGGAAGTGGATAAAGGATAGAACAGATTTGCTTGGTTTGTTTATTCAATCATTTTTCCATTCATTCATTCAACATCTATTTTTGCAAGTTTACTGTGCATCAGGAAGAATTGGAGCACAGACTTTAGAATAAGCAATCATATAATTGAAAACTACCCTTGTCACTCTTAGAATGTTAGAGCTGAAATAATGTTGGAAGTCATTCAACCTCCTCATTTGTAAATGACAGAAGGTTTGACTAATTTCACACAATGTGAAAATGCTAGTACCTGGGCTTGTACCTCTAACTCATGTGTCTGTTCATCTGATCACATGGTCCCCATTGGCATTAGTCCTGCCTTTTACATTGTTGGCCCTACAAATATTTGAAGACAGTATTATTTTTATTCTCAATCTTCTCTTTTGCAGAGAGGCTTTATTGGGAAAGATAGAGCTGTCTTTCTATTCTCTCTGCAGGCCGAAGAGCTATTCATGGAATTTGCACACAAAGCCTCAGCTTTCAACAACTGGTGTGAGAATGCTGAAGAGGACTTGTCAGAACCTGTACACTGCGTCTCCCTGAATGAGATTCGACGGCTACAGAAGGACCACGAGGACTTCTTGGCCTCCTTGGACGGGGCTCAAGCAAACTTCAACTATCTATTGGAGCTAGACCAGCAGATTAAGGCCTTAAATGTGCCCTCTAGCCCTTATACCTGGTTAACAGTGGAAGTGCTGGAAAGGTTCTGGAAGCATCTATCTGATCTTATTAAGGTAACTTAGGACACAGCAGAAACTTCCTTTGGCTACACTAAGCATGATGACTTAATTTATTATCTAAGTTGGGAGACTTTTGAGAAAGAAAGAAGCACTGTTAATTGTACTGGGCCAGCAGTCATGAACTAAGACCATCTAAAAATATTGGGAGATATGTTTATGAGGCTTGTATATATATTCAGAGTCTATATACTCGCCCCCATCCAAAGCATTCTGTATTTTATACATACCTCAAAAATGGTCCTTTTATGTGCTTATTTGTAATTTTTGTCTATCTATAATGGTGTTTATTACTGAATCATAAAAAAAGTTTAACAGGAATATGTCCCTGTAATTTCATCATTTTTAGATGGCAACTCTTGCTACTGCCTTTCCCTTTAAGGCCACTTTTATGTTTATTTAAATTAAATTTCAACTGGGACAAAAAAGATGGAAAAGGAGGGAGATTTGCCTTTATCAGTAGCTTGCTTGTTAGTGGGCTTGGTTTGAGACTCCTGAAAGTTCAGGAGTCCCATGAGCTGTCTTCACATTTTGGAGCTAAGAGCAGGTAGGCTGCAAGAAATATGAGCACATAGGCGTGTGCCTATGGAACATAGGTTAGATTAGGAGAGGGAAAACATACAGCTGTGTCTGCAAACCAGTTCTTTTACAGCCAAAAAAAAAAAAAAAAAAAAAAGGCCTTCAATGTGAGCCCTATCGTGTAATTTGGGGTTTTAGGAACGGGAACAGGAGCTGCAAAAGGAAGAGGCAAGACAGGTCAAGAACTTTGAGATGTGTCAAGAGTTTGAGCAGAGTGCCAGTGCCTTCCTCCAGTGGATCCTGGAGACCAGGTGGGCTGTGCAACCTTCAAACCCATGAGCTCTATGCCACACTCACTATTTCACATAGGGATAACGTATGTGTCTGAAGAGGAGAGGAGTGATTCCTACAGGATATACTCCGTCCTAAAATCATCCTATCTTGCCTATACTTTACATTTGGAGTTGACTGTTTTCTGAATCAGTCTTTGCAAAATCAAGAAATAAGAATTTCATCCTTCTGCCCATTATGCACTCTTCTCTATTCTCTCCTTGATACTCTCACCTTTCTTCCTGTTGCTTATAATTTCAGTCCAAAATAATAACAATCCCTTATGTTTGCACGGCGCATTGCACTTTACAAAGTACTTCCATATCCATTACCTCACTTAACTTTCAGAGCAACCTTGAAAAGTGTGTGGAGCAGATCTTATTACCTCTGTTTCCAAGTATGGAAAGAAGTTCAAGTAGATAAATTGACTTGCTCAAGGTCACATATGTATTTACTGGCACACCTAAAAGCAGAGTCTACTGTCAACACCTAATATGAAAGTATCATGTTGCCCGCCTACTAAAGCTATAATAAGAATCGAGTAAGATAATATATATTAATTGTTTTTATTAAAAGAAAAATGTTCTGTATATGAAGATAACATTTGTCACATTTTCTGGGGTGAATGACCTGGAAAAGAGGAGACTTAGAGGGTACAATATGAATAAATGGTCAAAGTTGGTAGACTGTATATAGTAGGTGGTTCAGAATTGTGTTTTGAGGGTCAAAGTGACAATCCACGATATATACTGTTTCTATATACTGATAAAGATAAATCAGATAATGAACAAAAATATATCCTGTATCATGTCTTTAAAACATCTGAAAGAAGACAGAGAAAATAGTGTGCACACTCTTCTGCCTGTCATTTGGGTTCCTTTATCACACCTTGGCAGTGTGTGCCCATCATTGAGATACGTCTTGACAACTGTGCTCTTTGTCTTGAAGTAAGGAGCTTCGTGGGAGGCTCCAAGCTTCCCAGAGTGAGAGAGGCTTTGGGAAAAGTGGATGTTTATGTTCATATTTTGTGGCTACAAAGATTCGAAGAATGTTTCATAAATCTGAAGAAATAACAAGATCATTGAATTATTCTATGTTAACATATGATTTCCCTTTTCTCTCATCTGATTCCTGTTCCGGACCTCCATGTCCAGGGCTTATTTTCTGGATGGGTCAGTATTTTATGTTATCATGTTTGGTTTTTTTATATATTATTCTCAAAGAATTAATTAAGAAGGCCTTAGTGCTAAGGCCTGTTTATCCCATTATAATCTGACAGTGTTTATGTACAAATGAGGGGTGAGAAGGAGAAGCTCCTATTTCATTCTGCACCTATATTTCACTAGGTGGGGTCTTGCCTACATTGTTTCAGTGCGTATTTGAGAACAAGAACCAGGAGGGACATGCAGGAGCCTTCTCCCAAGCAGAGAAGAAGTAGGGCAGCCCTCCCCTTCTCATTGACCTGGCAAGTTTGCCAATAGACAGAAGGGTTTGTTTGTGAAAATTTAGCTTTGTGGGTCTTCATTTCATAGAGGCCATATAGCTTGGGAGAAGTGGAGGCAGAGAGGTAGAAGGGCTTTGAGTTGGTGTGTCTACATTAAATATTGACCTCTGATATTATGAATAATGTTTCCTTTTGGTTCTTAACTAGATCTTTGCTCAAAGAAACAGGAACTTTGGAGTCCCAGTTGGAAGCAAATAAAGTAAGTAATGTTTTGTTCATTCGCTGAGGATATTGCCAGAATTATGAAGAGTGCAAGAAAAAAACACACTTAAAGGCAACCCTGGTGATACTTTCAAGCATTGTATCACCTAAAGTCAAAAAGCCATGGCTGTAGTCCCAGTTCTGCCATCAGTTTGCATTTTAGCCACAGACCACCACTTCATGAATATGGGCCTCCATGTACTTAAATCTCTGACCTTCAACTTCTGCGTCTATACAATGGAGTTAATAGCTACATTATCGAGTTACTACAATGATTAAGTAAAGCAGCAGATATAAAAGCTCCTACCCTACAACCTGGAGCACAGGAAAATTTCTGTTATTAGTTGATGTGGTAAGATGGTGCAATTGACTCTAGAGCATCTCTGACAATTGCGGGAAGCAATGGGCTAGAACAGTGTTTCTCAACCTTATTTTTATTATAGGTCCTCCAAGAGAAAAAAATTAATTAAATCTAATTTCTTCCTAGCAAGAGAAATTAAATACTAAAGATTAAAATGTTAGGCAGTTTTAACCTTTGGAGGGCAACGAATCTCGTAATAGCTAAGATATTTTTCACTGTACCCCACTATCATCAGAACCAATTTGTCCCTCCCCTCCTTGGGGAACAATATCCCCTCAAGGAGAAAGCATGGGCAAGATGTAAAAATTTGGCATATAGTGTGCCTACATGACAGGAGAGGTGCGTGCATGTCATCCTAAACTGATCGCAGAGGCCCAGAATTGAACACTGGGGAGCTTAAGTGAGCCTGAGAACTCAGCCACAATCAGTGGTGCAGATAAGTCCCAGTGCAGATCACTGGGCACCCATGATGCAGGGATCCTGGGAATTCTAGTGTTTTTTATTTGCAGTAGACATATAAGTGCTAACTCTTAGATTTATATATTACAGAATACCAGAATGACGGGTCATCTCACCTAAACTTCCCACTATTTCATAAGTGAAGACTTACAGAAGTGAAGTGGTTTTCCTGAGTAGTTTATTTTTCATAGAGGACAACAAGATCCCTGAAAATAATTGAAAAGGGGCAATTAAGGGAAATTCAGATTCTTCAGCCTCTTTATCTTCTTCCACTGCAAGGTTTGGAGCTGGTGGCCTGAATGACTGCTTCTCTTCTCTGTCTTCTTTCCAGAGAAAGCAGAGGGAGATCCAGGCGATGAAGCGTCAACTGACCAAGATTGAGGACCTGGGGGAAAATTTGGAAGAGGCTCTGGTTCTTGACATCAAATACAGCACCATTGGCCTGGCCCAGCAGTGGGACCAGCTCTACCAGCTTGGCATGCGAATGCAACACAACCTGGAGCAACAGATCCAGGCCAAGTACTGGGGACCTGTGGTCATAGCAGGGCAGGGCGCAGGGAGTGTGAGGTGTTAGGAGCTTAACTAAGGGCTAGAGTCTGGAATACTGGACAAAAAGGTTACCTCAGAGGTGTACACACACCTTCTCTCTAATCAATACTCTGTTTTTACTGCCCCACACAATGATTATTTCTCTTTATACTGAAGTCTGTCCTGACACAAGAGAGTGCCTCACCCCCCTGAGTCTACACATCCCCGTCTGGACAATAACTGACTCTTGCATCCAATTTCTCAGAGTCCCTTCACTGTATTCTGTGATCTCTTCAAAAAACATTCCCTTTTGTAAGATTTTACCTAAAATATAATATACAGAATGGAAGAAACATTCAAAATGTGGCCTAATAGAGCAGAAAAGTAGAAACTCATCTTTCCAGATAAATTAATTATATCAATGCAGCTTTAAGTCTCAATAACTTTTTGGCAGCATTTTTATCCAGATCAGAGCTTGGCACGGTTTTTCTATAGACAGCCTGATAATAAATAATTTAGACTGTGAGTCATGAAGTTTCTGCTGTAACTCTTCAGCTCTGCTGTTGTAATGAAAAAGCAGCCATAGATAATTTGTAAGTGGATGAGCATGGCCATGTTCCAGTAAAACTTTATTTATGGACACTGAAATTTGAATTTCATGTTTCAAAAAAGATTCTTCTTTTTATTATATTCAACCATATAAAAATGTAAAAACCACTCTTGGTTCATGGACTGTATAAAAACAAGTGGCAAGTTAACTTTGGCCCATGGACCTTAGTTTGCCAACTCCTGAACTCGATTATTCAAATAGCAGATTGCCCATTAAAATTCCCTTCTCATTCATGTGGCATGTCTTCTGCTATTCTATGTTTTGTATAAAGGGGTAATTCTTGTTTTTCCTTTCAGGGACACCATAGGCGTGAGTGAAGAGACACTAAAGGAGTTTAGCACAACCTATAAGTGAGTATAACTTCATAGGTGACTGGTTCTGTGTTTTCCAGACCATTCAGAGTGAGTCTGTAAATAACTACCATTCTTCCTTCTCCTTGTGGCTTGGTGGGATCTTAAATGAAATTCTGGATATGCTAATTAGTTTCTGCCATGGATTTTAATATAATATTTCCATGAAATTCTTGGACTTAAAAAATACATTTCTTTCATGTTCAATGTTTTATCCTTTTCCCTCTATCCATTAGGTTAAAAAAAAAAGTACAGAGACACAGACAGGCTCTCTACTCAGTTCTCTGACAACTTTATGATGTGTTAGTAAAGCTCCAGCTGATGCAGTAAGGCATGTTCCTTTCTGTTCCAATTTGGTTCTCTATTGAGCTTGATATTATGTTTTTATTCTTTAGGCACTTTGATGAGAACTTGACAGGGCGCTTGACTCATGAAGAGTTCCGGTCCTGCCTGAGAGGACTTAATTACTACTTGCCCATGGTTGAGGAAGGGGTACCTGAGCCCAAGTTTGAGAAGTTTCTGGATGTTGTGGATCCAGGGAGGTAGGAGGCAGACCAAGGGTCAGACTACAGGAGGGACTGTGGCTTGGAGGGAAAAGTGCAGAGAGAAAAATGAGATATGAATCATGAAATTAACTCATCTGAGAATAGGAAGATACAGACAACCACAAATGACGTGGACAACTCTTGTGGACTTTCAAGATTAGCTCACGCTCCCGTCCTTCTGCTCTTGACCCTGCCCTGGAACCTCCTCTGCAGGGCGGACCCCCACGACTTTAAACATCGGCGATTCCTTCTCTCAACACAGGCAGCTTTCTAGAAGTTTCCCTTCCAGCATCATATCCACTGGGCACAACTGCAATAACTTCTGACCTTTTGGTGAAAGCTGAG
>CAUYRT010082726.1:0-18405 GCA_963574885.1 Lepilemur ruficaudatus | reverse complement strand
TATGTACTCTAAGGACTACTTTGACAGAGTAGATTTTTAAATGTAACAAGATAAGTCAACTTGAGTGGTAATATATTTTGGGAAATCAGCTCACTATAAATTGTGACTGTAAACATTATACTGTAAATGCTTTGTAGTTTTCCCCCGATAAAAAAGAAAAAAAAAAGTCTTTCGGAAAAAAATGCAGTGGGATTCATGCGCTTTAAAATTGGAGAAGAAAATTAAAACCTGCTAACGGATAATCAAACCTCCTTTTCTCTGCTGCTTTTGCCAAACACAAATATATATCCTAAATGGAGGAATACACCACGTTAAACTTCATCTGCTTTCAAATGTTCCTGGGCCCATTTTAGCATAGTTATTTTTCCGTAAGTCATTCTGACTTGGAGCAGGGGTCCTCCCCAAGGATGTAAAATGTAGTGAGACTTATTACTGAGTCTGATAAGTCGGATGATGTTTCACCTCTGTTTGGATGACTAGTGCATGCACAAAATAAGCCTTTGAGACCGAAATTCTTTGACTTAGTCAATACTTATTGAGCACTGTTCTAAGGCTAGAGATATATTTAATAGCAAAACACGACCCTGTCTATGTGGTGTTTATAAGCTAGTGGAAGAGTACTCAATTTAACATTGCATTGGCCATTAAATATGTTTTTGTTATTTTTTTAAATTTTAGTCACTTTTTTCATCATTGATGATAATTGAGTCTTTTGTTGTGTTGAGTTTAATTTTTTTGCAGAGAGAGAATGCATACAAATAACAACAAGCAAGGGATTTGATCCTAACAATTAGATTTATAAAATATGACCTGGGGTATGTTACATACTGTATATCTTTAAGTCTATTTCCTCCTTTCCCAAAAGAAAATACTGGTTTTTAAGTCAGAGTTTGATGAATATGATCTTAAGTATGAAACTCCCAATGTAATGATAAGAAAATAATAAAAGCTCAAAAATGCTTAATTCCAATCTTTTCCTCCTCGTGGATATCAACATAGTATTTCACCAGATCTGAAAAGTCATGGATTGCAAACTATAGAGTACCATTATTTTATGTACCAATAAAAACTAGTGTTGATAATTAAATCACAACGTAACACTCTATCACATTGATTATGTGGCACATCTTGAATCTAGAATTCATGTATACATTTTTAAGAAAACATTGTAAATAAATGAGTGTTTAAATTGTGCTTGTGAGACATAATGATTTTGGCATTTTAAATTTGAAGATAACTCGTGTTAATGATATAGAGAAAATATAAAATTTATTACTATAAGTGCATACATTCATGTATGTATTAAGGAAGGACATGAAAATTAAAAGTAAATTAACCAGGCTGGGCGAGGTGGCTCACGCCTGTAATCCTTGCACTCTGGGAAGCTGAGGAGGGCGGGTCGCTCAAGATCAGGAGTTCGAGATCAGCCTGAGCAACAGCAAGACTCTACTAAAAATAGAAAGAAATTAGCTGGACAACTAAAAATATATAGAAAAAATCAGCTGGGCCTGATGGTGCATGCCTATAGTCCCAGCTACTCGGGAGGCTGAGGCAGAAGGATCACTTGAGCCCAGGAGTTTGAGGTTGCTGTCAGCTAGGCTGACGCCAATAATATGAGACAGCTCAAACCGCTCAGCACAAAAAGTTCGAACAATTGAAATCCATCAAAAGCAATGTTCTACTAACACAATCAGCCCCCAGTATTCACAGAGCATTGGTTCCAGGACCCTGGCAGACACCAAAATCTGTAGATGCTCACTGTCCTGATACAAAATGGCATAGTATGTGCATATAACCTACACACCATCCTCTTGTATACTTTAAATCATCTCTAGATTATTTATACCTATAAATACTACATAAATGTTGTTATATGGTATTGTTTTTTTATTTTTATTATTTTTATTGTTGTAATTTTTTTCCTGAATGTTTTTGGTCTGCAGTTGGCTGAATCTATGGATGCAGAATCCCCAAATATGGAGGGCTGACTGTAGATTTCTTTGATATGGAGGCTCTGAAAGATTAAGCATTAGGCTTATAAAAACATGATAATAGACAGGAAATCCTTGTAACTGGTGACACTTCACATTCACAAACATGCCCAGGAGTTTGGGATGCCTTTTCCTTATCCATTAGCAGGAAAAGTTATTATGGCATCTATTTCCACAAATTCTTAGAAAATAATTCACACGTGCGTGCACACACACACGGCATTCAGATTTACTGGATTCCAAAAAACTACTTCAATACTTGATTCCCAGTTGCTGTGAAATGCTGCACAGAGAACGAAAACTTTGTTTAAAATCACGTTTGGAGTCAGCAATAGCAGAGATGTTAAGCTGGCAAAGCCCACCCTTGTGACGTAATCCAGGCCACCAAGGGGCTCTTTGCCTGCCAGTCTCTTTGTTTTCCATTTGGCATCCTTCCTGAAATGCAGGAGATCATAGCAATGTGAGAGTCCCATATGATTAAGCGACTTTGTGTGCAGGTGGCCAGATGCCAGGTGCCTCCCTTTTATTTGTATTAGCCTTTACCTAGAAACAACAGATGTCGTGCGACTCAGGGAGAGCTGTTTACAGTAGGAGAGGCTAAAGGAGAGCTCATTGGAAGCTAAAGTGATGCACACAAAGGAGCTGAGACTTCTATAACTTGTTTGCAACTGGAGTAGAAACTGATGTAATTGGCTATAATGTTTTCGATCCATTGATCTCTGTATACCTTATCCTGGACCCCGAGCCATCCTAATGAATTCTAATATAGATTGCCTAGTGGCCTAGGCAAACAAGTATAATTAAAATGTACATAGGATTTTGTCTGAGGAAATTCATTTCTGTTGTTTCCTTTTTCTTGTTCTTCTTGCTCTGACTTGCTCTTCTGCTCAAGAGCTAGTTGTGCTTTATATTCTTTTTAAAATGTTCAAGTGCTTTTCTTTTCTTCCGGAGATTTAAGAAAATAATACCAACTGTGTTAGAATTCAACCAGGTAAACAGCCAGATCTTTCATTTGGTTTCCTCTTTCTGTATAAAGAGAGATCAACAGTATACATAAATATCATTTAAAAATTTCAAACTTGGGATTTTATAAGTATTCCTCCACTTGTTGTCAGAATATTCTCCTATGAGTGTAAAGCACTTTTACAGGAGTATTAACTCTTAGAACCTCCCTTTTCAAGATACGACAGAGGAGGGGATTTTAAACCTCCTCCCCCCCAGGCTCTTAAGCAATATATTTGCCTTTAAATGGGTGCAACATGCCTAGAAGGAGTCACTTTCACAGTTGAACAATGACACTTATTAAAGAAAGAAAAAAATCATTAGCTTTCAGAGGGAAACTGTAGATTTTTTTTTTCTTTAAGAGAGAACAAAGTACCTAACCAAATTTGTTTTTCAAAGAGTAGCCTGAATGCAAAGAGGAAACATTTCTAATTAGAATGTAATTCCAGAAACCTCTCATGGTGTCTTAACTCTCCTGAATATGGAAATTTCAAGCCTTCTCTGTTAATTAACTCAATTCCCTATAACATGAGGATGGACAGGGCTCCTCACTGCTAAGCTTTAGCATCACACTTTGAAAGCAGTAGGTCAGTGGGGCTTCCACCACCATGTTTGTGCACACACTGGCCCTGTTCAGTAATAGGCCCTGCCAAAAAAATAATAGCCTGCTGACAAGCACTTTGCTTTGCTTTTGCTTTTTTTTTTCCCCTCTCCTTTTAAAATCTTTCATTTGTTTTGCCAACACGCCTGCTTTTCTGGCACACCTGCTTTCTTCTTTCGATAGTGTTAGTTCTCTCAGAATCAATTGCGAGCAGCTTGCAACCAAATGCCTGATTAAAAAGTTAGCAGACCTTGAGTGCAATTACTTCAGCTCTACGGCACTCAGGCATTAAACCCAGTGTTAATTGTTTCCCATTTTTGTAACGATCCTTATAATAGGATAAAAACAGGAGAGATCATTTCTTGCAGTTAAAATAGCAGAAAATAAAGACATTCACTCTGATTAATCATTGTAATATGAAATTAAACACAATTAGGAGTAGATACATTTTAGGATGTTTTTTGATTCTTTCTCTGAGTAGGTCGGAGCCTTCTATTATTTACTTTCATTACTGTCTCAAAATGTATCTACAAATTACCATTGCAACCAATTATTCACCTAAGGAAAAAGTTTATGTAAGAAAATAACTTTTATAGTAATAAATTTTAGGATTTTTATGTTGTTCCTAAGCATTATTTATCTTTTTTACTTATCATCAATATATATCTCCTAGATAAATCGCTTTACAGTCAAAATGCCTTAAATTTCCTTATTCATTATAATTTTTAAAATATATTTTAACTAAATATTTTAAAGGATTAGCTTTATGTAAGGAAAAAGCACATTAAGAAGATGACATGAAAAATATTCTAACCAAAATTGCCTTATTCCAGCATTTGTTGCATTGAGTCTTTAAACATTTTAAATGTATTTCTTATGTGAGAATAAATAAATTTTGGAAGACACTTAGGCCCTTTCTAATCCTTATTCTGTGCAGTTATTTGGTGTCTCATTTTATTTCACCTGTGATCAGGAAACTGCATTTCATCATCTGTCAGGCAGTACTCATTTGGGATTAACTGCTGGTTTTCGTTCTTGAAATTTAGGCTATGCTTCTGTATTTTCTTTTATAATACAATGGTCATCCGTGACAGGGTCCCTGTAGTTCCCAGAGAAGAAGACATTGTAGGCAGGAATATAACTTGCAGAATGACTTTCAGAATTAAATTGGTGAAAAAAAAATCCCTTGATACAATCAGCACTTCTATAGAGTACATTTTCACTTGCATTTATATATACCTTTTTAATTATTATAAAAAGTCAAGCAGATATGCTTGACTTTTTTTTTTCCCATCTGTCAACTCAAATGAATTTTCAGTATTTTTTGTTGAGCAGATAAGTATTTGCTTTTTATGTTAAAATTGAGTCAAGTTAGTTCTATCATTTTGACACTGTCATTAAGGAAAAGAAAGCTTTGTGATTATGTAAATTGTTATGTGTTTTCATTCAATACATATTTTGAGCACTTGTCATGTGCTAAGCATGATACTAGGTGCTAGATATATCAAGTCAAATAAGACATGATCCTTATCTTTGAGAAATTTCTATTTCTAGCTATGATTGGTCATAATTTTCTTTATGTATGATTTTGATACTAATTTTAGAAAATAAGCTGAAATACCAGCTATCCTGAGAAATCCTAAAAGAAATAAGGCAGAGCGTATCAAGGTACCGTTTTTAAGCACCCAGCATTATTGGGACCTAATAATTAAATCCTGAAAAGGTAAACAGAACTACATCTATGTTTATATTAATGTATTTAGATGGATACAGTAAAAAAATCAGGAAATCCTCAGGAGCTTTGGGAAACATGTTCAAACAACATCAAAAATCTTTAATGTTAACTTTATTTGGGACATACATAGCTTGTGTTCCACAGGCAAATAAACAAAGTGGACTAGAGACTGCTTCTGTAGAGTTATTATTTCATGTTTTTACATATAAGTTGGTGGGACTATGAATTTAGCCTCTCAGTGTAAGCCAAGTGGTCCTAAATGACTTGCCATATTCCTTATTGGAAGATTTCTCTGAGTAGCTTAGGTCCTTCTATTTACTTCTACCGTACTTTGAATTTCTCCTTGATAACACCTAGTTCATTTGTAATTACTTGTTCTGGTCTATTTCATTTATTAGATTACAAGCCTTATGAATGGATAGACTGTGCCATGCGTTTTTTTTTTTTTTTTTTTTAGACAAGGTCTTGCTTTGTCACCTGGGCTAGAGTGCAGTGGCATCATCACAGCTCACTGCAACCTCCAACTCCTGGGCTCAAGGGATCCTCCTGCTACAGCCTCTGAGCAGCTGATACTACCAGCACCCACCACCACACCTGGCTAATTTTTCTAGTTTTTGTAGAGATAGGGTCTCACTCTTACTCCAGCTGGTCTCAAATTCATGCCCTCAAGCAATCCTCTAGCCTCAGCCCCCCAAAGTGCTAGGATTACAGTCATGAGCCACCACACCTGGGCTAGACTGTGCCATTCTTAATCAATGAAGTCTCTTCAGTATCCAACAGAATCTCTGATAGAAATTAAGTGATCAACAATTTTTGTGGAATAGCTGACTGAAGAGCTCTAGAAGGAATCTCTTTATTTATCTTAAACATTTCGATCTTAACATATGTTCTCCACATTTAGAAACTAGGATACATATCTCAAACTCTCCTATCTTAGTATGCATACTTCACATTTACAAATCCTTCTGATATTTAATGAGGACTTATCATTTAGATAGTTTTCTTTTTACTCTAATTTGTTAATACATTAGTCTTTTGGTAAAGTTAGTAAATAGAATAAGTTGGAAGTTTTTAAACATATATTGGTAAAATAGATTTATATCTCAAATTATTAATTTCCAATTTCTTCTTTCACCAGAAACACCATGATTGTCCTTTTTCTTCTAATAATAGTGTCCTACAAACATTAGAAGAGATATATGGGGGGGGTTGGGGAGTAGGGAAAAGGGAGGGATCCTAAGAGCATACCCTTGCTCTAAAAGAACTTTGTTTCTATCAGAGTTTTCCAGAAAATAATATTGGTTAGCTGCTTTATTTGATCAGTTACCATCCAAATGGCAGTTCCGGTGAAACTCTCCTAGATTTTCATATGTATAAAAAGTTAGAGGTAAGACAAGATGTCTGAACGGCATTCTTTGTGTACTTTATCAGTCTGTGAAGCCTCAGATAAGATGCCTTCTACAGACATTAAGGTCTACGATCTATTCCAGGAAAGGTGATTCCTTAATTCCCAAAGTGCCGTCATCTATCTTCTTCCACCTGTCAGACTAGGACATGGACTAGATCAGAATTATTTTCTATCAGGAGCATTTCATTTTATTGTCATGAAGTTAGCTCTCTGAAATATGTCTCTAGATACAGCAAGACTGGTTTAGGTCATTGTTATTAAGCCATATTATGTTATTAACAGGAATTAAAATGTCTATTTAATAAAGAAACTCTAAAGTTTACACTGTTTCAAAAATTTAAAAATAGAAGCAAAGGACAATTGTAAACAACAATCACAAATGTATGCATGAAGAAATACTTTTTTGAAATATAATTATGTAAATATAGAGCCTTTATGACTGACTTAAAAATGGCCCAATCAGGGCTAACTATAAGGATGACAATGCATGATTATATATAATATATGATTATTAATATATTATTAATTATATATTATTATATAATATATTATCATTAATATATTGATAATATAATAATTATTAATTATATAATTATTGATATATTAATGCATTTATTAATTATATAAATAATATACTATTAATTTTATATAGTATATGATTTATTATAATAATTATAATTATTAATTATGAATATGATATATATGATTATATATAATTTATATCATTAACATACAACACACACACGTGAACAATAGAAATGGGATTCAGCATAATATAGAACAGTGCTATCATCATTCAAATTCCTTGAAAAGGGCCTGAAGTCCCCGCGATTTCTGTCATAAAAGTCTGCCTACTTCCTTTCTCATTCTTATCTTTTTTGTTTTGAATAGACTTTATTTTTAGGTAAGTTTTAGGTTTACAGAAAAATTGTGCATGAAGTACAAAGAATTCTCCGTCTGCACTTTCTACATGAGCACAGTCTCCACTGTGATTAAAATCTTACATTAGTATAGTATCTGTTATAATTGATGAACCAATATCAATGCATTTTTATTAATAGAATCCATAGCTTACATAGGCATTAACTCATTGTGCTCTAATTTTTTTCATGCCCTAGATAATGAAAATTTTCTTTCAAATATCCAATTGTACTTTAGCCAGATTTTATTTACATATACATGCTTAAGCAATTGTTGAATATAATAATTTCATTGAAAAAGTTATTAAAGACTAGCAATTGTCCATCATTTTTAACATTATGTACATAGGATAATATATTTATGATTTTTGAGAACCTAAATATAAACTTTAGAAAATTTAATATATTTCTTCAAGTTGCATGCTGTCTTATCTCGTTCTTAAATTTTAATGCATGGACCAAATTGTACCATATAGTAAATTCCCTCCAAGTGAGAGAAATGTACAGGTTTTATTCTGAAACAATTTTCTCTCTCTGCCCTAAACAAAAATTAGAAGGCATTTTTGTGCCCACTTGTTAGATCTTAAAGTCAAGTGGACTTCCTAGTGTTTCTGTTTTTATCTTCAAACAATATTTTTAAAACTTTTGGATCTTTACTTTCTGGATTGCTGTGTCCACATTTAGCACATCATATTTGAGAGTGCAATGCCTTCTAAAGGAACTACATTTTCCTGAGTACAACTCAGTTATTTTACAGATGCTACCTAAATTTAGAGAAATTTTTGACATATAGAAGTTCTTGACATATATTTGAATTTTATATTTGTATTCAGGGAGAACAAATTATCCCCAGTGCACAAATAACTGAAATTGGTGACTCAGTAATGTTTTCAAAGGAAAGACTAAAAAGCCACAGGGCAAGTAGCGATTATCACTGAGATGTAGGAGTGATTTTTGTTTCAAATATCAGGCTCAAAGTTACAGTGACTATCAGTAACAATAGGTGGATTTTTTTTGAAATAAAGTCCAGCTACTTTGTCTGTTGAGAACAAAGAATCCTCTACCCAGGAGAAAAGAGATCTAAAATCTTACTTATGTTTATTCCAACTGGGTTAGTGTCCCTATTTTCTTAAGATCATTATAAGGGCTCTGATTCTAGCAGAGTAGGTAGTTACATATTACATTTTTGAAAGCAAGAAAGGCTTAATACATATTTTCTTCCAATCTATCAGGACAATCAGTGTTTTATAATCTATTTATTAAAGCTTATTAATACTTTCAAACATGTCTTGGTATTATTTCCATATCCAAATATTACTATTCAATCTGTATGTTGAAAACTTGTTTCATAAGCTGTTTCTCAGATTTCTATAAAACCTTACAAAGTCCATTGCCATTCAACTCATTTTCTCATACCATACTGCTTTTACTATTATTACTAAATTTATGATCCAAAAAGAACATTCCTGCATGTAAGCTGAGAATAAAATTGAGACTGATCTTTATTTAAGGGACAGAAATTATGCATTTAGATGAGTGCTGTCCTTCAAATTGCCCTCATTTGTAGCTACACTTAATATTGTCATTTCTCAAAATATTTTGGAACTCCACTTTTGTAATTGTCCTCAAATATCGTTTTTAAGCTACTGAAAAAATGTACCATATTACTTTAGAATTCTTTTAAAGCTACTGTTCACCACTACTAACATATTTTAGCACTTTCAAAAAAATAAAATCAGTTCGTGAAAGGCAAAATGTTGGCACCTTGAGGCTGTGCAAAATAATAGCAAGCTGATTATCAAAGCAATCCAAAACCGCAAACTTCAAAATCTCTTAGAATATGTTAGTATCACTGCTATGGCATAGAGATCATTAAGTATCTGATGCTTAGAAAAATAGATGTTCTATAAAATTTCTGTTAATTTAGAAAATGTATTTCTCAGCTTCTGATCACAATTGTATATGATGAATTCTACATTTAATGAAATATTCCTAAACAAGTATTTTTTGTCATGCAATCAGATTATATAATAAACATAGCCATGAAATATAGGCTATTTTTGGACTATAACTTGTGGTATCAGAATTTATCTATATTAATTTACACTTTTCCAGATTCAATTAATAAAGTTCGAATTTTATTTTCAACATTAATAAATAAAGCAACGATCTCACATATATTTGACAATTTTATCCTCTAAGAATAGGAAAATTACATTATGTAAGACATGTAAAGTATGGCTCTCTGTGGGCGTTTGTGCGTAAGTTTTTGTAGCATCTATATTTACATACACATACATACACATACAACTGTATGCATATGTCACATCTATATTGTAAAAGTTGCACTATTTTGTTTCTGACTTACCTTGACATAAAGAAATATGGCTTGAATATCACACATTCCTAATCACAATTTTTCAACTGCAATTTTTCATTTTGACATTCTTTGAGAGAAATTAAAGAAGACAAGTTAGAAGATACTTGTCCTTCACAATACAAGTATTTTTCACAAGTACGAAAAATAAATTTGTGTTTCTTTTTTGTGTAGTAATTAACACAGACACAATTTTACAGTGGATAGTCATCCCATATCAATATTTCTATCAATCTATCCATCCATCCATTATTTATATATCCCTTCATATCACTTATCAATGATTCCAAGATTTCAGATGATATTCCAGGGATGCTCTTTTTTGTCTGCTCTACATGGTCAAAGACAGCCATACCTATTCTGCTTTCCCTCTCTCCCCAGTTGTGGAAACATTTCTCAAATATATGTCATGGTTATAGGAGAGCTTAGTAGGGAAATGCAGTATTTGATCAATAGTGTCATTATCATGCTTTGCACTTGTATACACACATTCCCATATCCTGTAAGTGTAATTCAGATCTTTATCGATGTTCTGTAGACTCTGCCAGACTATGCCCTTTCTCCATGCGTATTATTCCCCCGATTAACCTGCTGACGAGGATCAAGTTCTTTAACATGACTGTTTTGGTGGATCCTTTGCTAATTAATAGTTACATGTCTGTCTTCTTGAATCGTAGACTAGAACACAGTGCTACAGGAACACCATTCCCATTGCCATTTTCCTTTTTTGCTGAAAAAACATGACTGATGGCTCAGAATTAATTGTAATCCATGGTCTGTCAGTGATAGATATCCGCTTTATGGACTAGGACTATTTCAAAAAATTTCTTACTCCTTGGCTGCTTCTAAAAAGAATTTTAACGTTCTTTGGATTATACAAATAAGATCAAAAAGTTAAATAAATAAAATCAAACTGCAACGTGTGACACAAGATCAGTTGAAACAGATTATACCACATTTTAGGTGCAAATTAACAATCCTTCATGACGACTTTTAAACAACCATATTGTACAACAATTGTATTTCTTGCGGGCTTTCTACAGCAATCACTTCTTCAACCATTCTATTTGTGTTTCATCCTCTAACTTGGTATAACATTATCTGTCCTCCAAAGGCTTGAATTACTAGTTTTCATTCTTACTAAGTAATTATGATCTTGTGCCTGTTCAGCAATACAAGAGAAGTTTAAAAGCATGTGTGTGTGTGTGTGTGTTTGCTTGTTTAAACTCTTTCCTGAGTCAAGTGGCTGTGAGGTTAATTATAACATAAAATTGGGGATACATCCTGAAAACTTCCACTTACTTAAGAAAAAGCATGGCCCAGTTTGGTTTTACAAGTAATTTTTTATATTGAGAATTATTAATATTAACAGGGAAAATGTTAGGAAGATTCCCAATCCTTCTTTTGTTAATTCTGCAAAAGCCAGCTGAGACAAATTCTTGAACACTAGACATCAAATCAGAATTTTTGTTATCAATTTGTTATTGATATTTTTGTTATCAATATTGACAGGTCTGACACACATGTGTAGTGTCAATTGTTATCCAAAGAAAAGTCCCTTGTTTGTAAGATCCCATGTTATGTCAGTGACTTCCATATATTTGCTTAATAACAGGAATAATTTAGTGTAATTTTTAATTAAATTGCTACAACCATCATTTATACTGATTTTGTAAATATGATAAGAGTAACTTACTTTGTCACAGGGATTTGTTTGTACTAGAAAAGTAAATTGGAAAGAACTCTTGCTGAGTTGTTTCTTCCATATTTCCGTACATATAATTTATAGATATAAAAATTCTGCTTGCAGATTCAGGAACAGCTGCTCTTGTTTAATGTAGTCATTTTATATTTTGTATGCTCAGATAATGTACTGCATTCCTACTGGGCAATGAGAAATAGGTTGAGGACATTTCTGATAGCAGGAACTAAATAAGAATATAAGAAGCAAAATAACCAACAGTGTAGACAATTTTTAATCCTCTCTTCTTGCCTTGGACCCCAGAGGAGTTTTACGGGTGGGGGTGATGTTCCCAAACCAAAAAAGGAAGTTGATTCAAAACCTTTTTCTTCTCTCTAAGGTCCCATAGGGGAAAAAGATGTGGAGGGGAGATACTTGTTTTATGTCTGTTGTGAATATTTTAATTAAAACACCAAGGCTACGCCCAAAAGAAGTACAAAGAGTGTACTTTTCTCTCAAGTTTCTTAAAGCTACCAGTTGTTTTTCCACACGAAGATAAATGCCAACCAACTTTCCCTCAGATCACTGACATCAAAAGAAAACAAAAATAAAATTACAGTATATTAAACATGTCACCATTTGTCATTAACATGAGTCCTCCTATCATAGCGAGTTCTGAGAGATACCCTACATACTTTACAAAGCCCAGAAAAATACAGATCCTTAATTTGTTCATTTCACAATAAGATGTTTACAAACTAAAGTAAATATGCTAAGTTGAAGTTAATGTGAGTTTCCCACACACATTAAAACAAGGCTCAAAAACACGCAGTTGACTGGTAAGTTAGAATGAAAATCGATGGCTCCATCTTCAAATGAAGCAGTTGCTTAGCAGCAGATAACAGGTTAAAAGAATAGTAAGTATAACGCAAATGAACACCCACTACATCCCCTGAAAATACTGTTTGACTTTAAATGGCCAGTTATCATCTGCACCCTAGGTTATTTTTAATATAACACAGATAAAACTAGACACCAAAAAATTAATTTTAAAGTTGCTGACACTTTTAGGTTCATCACCTATGTTAAGTGAAGTTTTTACAGCTCTTTCTCAAGCCAAACTGAACCTTCCCATTTGTCTCCAAATATTGTCAAATGTAAACATTGAAAGAGGATAGAAGGAAAGGCTGACGGGGAGTGGAATGTTACCATGTTTCCATTTTGCTACTTCTAAAACAGGGTGGCACTCCCTTAAAAATTCCTGTTGGGAGAAGAAAACTTTTCCCATGGGAAAGCACTTTGAAGAGTGGACAATGATATTTCATTTATACTCCATCCCCTTTAGATTTCCTACATCAATTCTGGTTAACTCATCTTCTTTCAGTAAATATTTATCAGAAGCTCATAGAATGTCAAGTATATACACATTCCTCACAAAAATTTGCTAGTTTTGATTTCATCAATCCTTGTATGGGGTTGTTAACATTTCTGTAACAACCTAGATGAAAAAAAATTGCTCAAGGACATACAAAGTCAACAATTATTCTGTATTTGAGTCAAGAATAGCCTACTCTTACAGTCTCTGTTGCTCTTCTACCACTTGTATTTTTTTTATTTTCACAAATTGACAATAAATTTCAATTTATGGCTGTCAACAGATCTGTGAATTGTTTTGGCATAAGCTCAGAATACACTTACCCCTCTTTTATTTTTTTCTGTCTAGGTTGTTGTTGATTAATACAGTGAAGGTCTCCCATTCATGTACTGACCTTGCCTAAGTCTGCATAGTTTGCAAGAATTATAAAAAGGTGACACAGCTGCTGGCCAAAGCATCCTCAGAACTGGCGGCAATAGCTTAATGAAATTCTGCTGTTTAGAATATGATCTTATTTAGAAAATTGAGGCACGTAGCTTTCGTCTTTTTCACTGTTGTAGTGTTAACAGCTAGAATGGTGTCTAGCTTACAGTAGATGCTCAATAATCATTTATTAAATGGATAGATAAATGAGTGGTGCTAATAGCTTTATATTGGAAATCAGAAAATGTGGGTTTAATTTGATTTCCTTTTTGAAACCTATACAGACATGTCAGCTTACCTTATTTCCTCTTCTAAAAAACATAACAAATTAAAATAGAGTATTTAAATTCATAAATCATTTCGAGCTCAAAAAAATAAAGACTTGGGTTTGACATTAGTGGAAAAATTTTAACATAAATACTTCCAAAAAACAGTATAGAAAATTAACTCAGTTTACCAGTTACAAATAATAAAATGACTCATTAAAAAACAGTTCTGTGATCATAAAATATTTTACTTATCACTACTAGAAAAGTCATTTATAATTTATCTTTCAAAACTATTCCTTATTCTTGATAATTGGCACATTTTTTTCTTCATAGCTACTAGTACCTTTTCAATATCATAAATCCAGAAACAGTTTCTTAAGATATACCACTTTGATTCTCATCTTTCAAACATACATGAAGAAGTACTTGTGGGTTAATATTTGTTACTCTCAAGTTGAGTCTGCAAGTACTCAGGGTAATGGCAAATTAAACTATAACAATAAATTGCTTTTCGGATTCCATTTACTTTACTCTCTAAACCACAATGAGTTTTGCTTTAATCTGGATTTTATTAAGAAGAAGTGTGCCTGAATTGATTTTAGATGGCAAAAAGCTGTTGAGAAGCTTACTGTAGACTATATTCATGACAGTTATTTTAAAATACCAATTAACATGTGATATTTTAAAAATAAGAAAAATCAAAATATTTCTAATTCAAGTTATAAGAAATAGTTGCATTAAAATGCAGTTTCTAGTCTCTATATTTTTTAACCCTCTTTGGGATGATTTTCTTAGCTACTTTGAGAAGAGATATATGAAAATATTATTTGCAATAAAAAAATCAAATTATCATTGGGTTTATGCAGAGATAAACCAAAAATAATTTCAGATATGAAATTTTACCACAGTTTTACCTTTTACTCCATCATAAGCAGTTTCTGTTATATATATATATATTAATATATATGTGTCTATATTTAGAGATAGCTATGTACATAAATAGAATGATACATAAATCAATTATATATTATTTCTTAAGCTTGGTTAAGGAAACTAAATCAGAATGAGGTATACTATTTCTTTGAAAATGTATTAAAAGAATTCTCTAAAAATAAAATCATATTTAAACCGTTGCAAAGCACTTTTTCTATTTTTTATAACATCAATTTATAATTTTAAATAGGAAAATTATTTTAAATGTCTGTCATTAACTAGAGAATTTATCTATTTGATTCTACTCTGCACAAACTCAAAGTGCCACGTATGCACATGTGGGTGTGTTCAAGATCCTGCAAGTCAGAACGTGCCGCACTGGTTGGATTTGAGAAACATCCCCAAAGAACCTCCACAATATTTTTTTTCTTGCAATTTATTAGAAAGGTAAATGAGGGAAAATTCAAAGTGTCTAGGGAAGATGTACATGCTCTTGCATTGAGCATTGTCTTTTAAGAGTCACTGAAAGAATGAGGCACCTAAGAAATCCCAGTCATTGCTTGAATGTTTCTCTTGTGTATTTCTTACTGGTACAGAATCATTGGCTTAATGTGAGATTCATGTTGTTATTGGTTATTTGAGGAGAAGGTAATGATCTTTAGTGGCAATGATTGAAAAGCTAGGTACAGAAAGTAAAGAATGAAAGTTAGAGTAGCAGAACAGGATCAAATGATCCCTAGAATACATGGTTCCTCTTTGGAAGATTATTTGGCAAACTCAGGTGAAAGCCAACCTACTGTATACCGTATTTTTCTATTCTCTTTAATTAAGCTAATTTGCCATAAGTGATGAAGAGAAATAATTAAAAATTAGATATGTTTTACTATTATAAAGGTAATACAGGAAACTTTTAGTATGGTCAAAAGAAGAAAATACCATAATTACATGACCAAACAGTGCCACTTTAAACACTTGGTACATGCATGGTAAGCAATTAGTTTATATATGTTCACACACCAAGACACATTAACAAACATGCAATTCAACATAGCAAAATATTTACTGACTTTACTTGTATAATAGAGTATATATATTTTCCATAGCAATAAATATTAATTAACATAATTGTAGGTATTGTGTAAAATTGAACTGTATATTTCATAACGTATTAATCACCTATTAGGCATTCCACTTTTTTCTTACCTTCTTGCTATTTTATGCAAACAAATAATATAACTTGCCACCAAATCTTTGCACATATAATTTCCTCTACACTGATGAGACTGAAACTGCAGGCTTGCATGTGAGTCATGCACAAGAGAAACATTCAAGCAATGACTGGATTTCTTAGGCGACTCATTCTTTCAGTGACTCTTAGAATGCTCAATGCAAGAACATGTACATCTTCTCTAGGCATCCTAAATTTGCCCTCATTTGCCTTTCTACTAAATTGCAAGGAAAAAAACTTGTGGAGGTTCTTTGGGGATGTTTCTCAAATCCAACCAGTGCGGCACGTTCTGACTTGCAGGATTATGGACACCCATATGTCCAGGCACTTTGAGTTTGTGTAGAGTGTAATCTTTAATGAAAACTTTGGACAGAATTCACATCAGCAGCCCTGACAGAAAATAACGTGATGCAGCCTTAGTAGTTACATTTTTCATCTTATTCTTTCTCAGGGCAGCCAGGGATCTGGATCTAACTTGTCAGTGA
This sequence comes from Lepilemur ruficaudatus, assembly GCA_963574885.1. NCBI lineage: Eukaryota > Metazoa > Chordata > Mammalia > Primates > Lepilemuridae > Lepilemur > Lepilemur ruficaudatus. Next base: position 1,977 of record CAUYRT010082726.1, on the reverse strand, counting down.
TAAATCAGGTAAACAAATGTGACATGCAAACCATTAATCAGACAGAGGCAATAATAATAATAATAATAATAATATTTGCCATGATATAAAATCGAAATGAGTAAGAAATAGATTTAGGAAAAGAAAACACAAGTGCCCACACACTGGGGAGGTGAAGTATTCTCATGATTATATGTGTTGTCCCACTTCAGCCAGGCAGGGTTTTACTACATTTATAACCCAGTTTGGGCTTATTTCCATGAAGATGAGCCAAGATACAAAAATCCTCAGAGGTAGTAAGTAAACACTTCTCCCTCTTTACTTTCTCCAAGGAGAATGTGTTCTAGGCTGTTCACCTTCCCCATCCCTCACTTTCACTTAAGAGCAGCTTCACCTCAAAGAAGGTCCTGGAGCTGACAAGATCTACAGGGGTACATTGTGAGACACACGATTCTATGGTTCATGCATTTCTCTTGTGAAAGTACAATACGTTTTGTTTCTGAGGTGAAGGAATCACATCTTTAAAACCAGCCAAATGTCGATAGACCTAGACATTAAAAAAATATGTAGCTTTAAATTTCAAGAATTATAGCTACCTTTTATTGAGTACCTATTATGTGTCAAGTACTATATACCAGGGATGATTTATCTATTTTTAGCCATACAACAATTCCTATGGGAAAGGTGTTATTTTCTCCATTTTTCAAAGCCAGGCACTCATTCAGAGAGATAAAGTGCCTTGTCCTGGGCCAGCCTCTGCAGAGAAGGGGCTCCAAGCCAGAAAGTCTGATTCTGCTTCTCACTTGGTGCTCTGCAGCTCAACCTGAGAAGAACTGTTGAGCCCATAAAGACACCCGGGTTTCTTGTTTCTTAATAGTTTGTTGTTCCTCAATCCTGTGAATTTCAATTTATGCAGATTATCTCCTTTCATCTGCCTTGATAGTTCAGATATTCTTCTATTTGCAACAATCATTATGATGATAAATGAAAGATGAATTTGTTTGATCAAATTGCTTCATACCATAATATCCACATACCTATTCTTAGTCTATATGCATCACCAACCCCACCTCCCATCAGACTGATAAATTGTGCAAAATTCTGTCAATTAAGACTTAAACATCTTTGAGTCAGATTAATTCAGAAATATTTTCATAACCCACAGTAGTTTAAACATTATATCACTCAAACTTACAGCACCACATTGCAAATGAATTTCACCAAATTTATACCTTTTTCTTATTCTCAAGTATAAAATGTTAAAGAAATATCATAGTATTATTTATGTGAGATGGAGTATAATAAGCCATATTTGAAATAATTTTGGAAAAAATGTTTTCCTTTTTATTTTCAGTGTAATCATTGTACCAGGCTTATAGTAGATGCTCAATAAATAATTGATCTAATGACAACACCTTAAGAACTATTAGATTAAGGCATAACTGGAGTTGCATGTTTGAACATTTCTTAGGAGAAAAAAGTATTCTAATTAAAACAATATCAATTATGTTTTGAAAAATATCATAGATGTAATTTTTTTCCTTTTTCTTCTTTCTATGAAACATATACTGCTTAATGCCTTATGAGACAGAAATGTTTTATAAAGATTTCAGAATCATCTATTTCATTGTCTTTTCTTATGTCTTGATTTCTTTTTATCTGTAGAGATCTTGATGTCTTTTTATCTCTAGAAATTCTTCTAGAGATAACACCAAACATATTTAAAAATCTATGCCTAGCACTCTGGGAGGCCGAGGCGGGTGCATCGCTCAAGGTCAGGAGTTCGAAACCAGCCTGAGCAAGAGCCAGACCTCGTCTCTACTAAAAATAGAAAGAAATTAATAGGCCAACTAAATATATATAGAAAAAATTAGCCGGGCATGGTGGCACATGCTTGTCGTCCCAGCTACTCGGGAGGCTGAGGCAGAAGGATCGCTTGAGCCCAGGAGTTTGAGGTTGCTGTGAGCTAGGCTGATGCCATGGCACTCACTCTAGCCC
>CAUYRT010082722.1:0-23426 GCA_963574885.1 Lepilemur ruficaudatus | reverse complement strand
ATAAAGAAAGGACAAATATTTAAGGTGATGGATGTTCCAATTGCAATGATTTCATCTTTACAAGTTGTACAAATGTTTTAAATTATCTCACATACCCTGAAAATATGTACATCCATTACGTATTAATAAAGAAAACAAAATGTTAAAAAAGGAAAAAAGAAAAGAAGGATCAGAGGTCTCACATTAGCTGCTCTTAAGCCAAGTCCAATTAAAAGTTCTGTTTGGTTTGGTTTGCATATACACAAAAAAATCACATTAAACATTTGAAAATTGGGAGAGTTCCCATGAAATTCAGATATCTGGTATCTCCTGAAAAATCAGATGATCAAACAAAGCTGGACCTACACTCCCACATGGCAAGAATTGGCTTGGCCTGAGTAGCACCTTTAGAGACAATCTGTGCTGTCTGTCCGTCATAGTCTCCCCATTCCAGGTGAATCACTCATGTATTGGTTAAGAAGGTTGGAGTAAAGACAAACCAGAGCAGAAGCTCTCTAGCCTCAGTGTATGTAAGAAACATTTGAAGTGCTGATCATAAATATCATTTCCTGGAATGTACCCCAGAACTACAATCTCTGAGGCTAGGAAACTGGGATATGCTTTTTAAAATTCGCATCTTAACTATTTCTTAGGTTCACACAAGTTTGAGAACTGCTATTCTGGTCTATCCTCACTCAAATTCACTTTACTTACTGGTGGAAGACTAATTTTAGTCTAAACATGTTGCTTTCTACTCAAAACTCTTCAGTGATTTTTCCTTATCTACTGAATAAAGTTTTAACTAGTCAGTCTGGTATACAGAGCCCACTATTATCTATTCCAAGCCACTTTTTTATTATGTCCCCGGCTACATGAATCTTTCATACTTTCCAAATCAAACTACTTCTTCCTCACAAATGCTTCACATTTCTCTACCTCTAGGCCTTGACAGAGGCTTACCTTCATATGTGAAAATATGTTTTTTTTTTAATCTGCCAGTTAGTTGATACAATATATAGATACATGTCTTAGGTCAGTCAGAATTTTCTCCAACTTTTTCCCCCTACAAGGTTGTAAAACACAAGAGCTCATGACATTCTTGTGTTCAAACATGTGAGACAGAGAAGTGGAGGAAGAACTAGAATGGGCCTCAGACATCTTCATTTTTACAAAAAACTGGGTGATTCCAGTGCAAAGGATGTACTTTCAGAAATACTGAAATAAGGAAATAAACATTTATCTAAAATCAGAAGATACATTTCTAAACTTGGGTCCACCATTAACTTACTAGGTGATCTGGCATCCATCAGTCAAAATTTCTGAGGTTCACATTTCTCCATCTGTAAAATGTAGGAGTGAAACAATACATGTAATTATCCAAAAATGAAAGGGTTGGGGAATGCATGTTCCTTTTATTGAACTTTGGTTTATAAGTTTTTTCAATAAAATATTTATTAACCTGCACTGTGTGATGTTGTACACAAGATTGTGTTTAATTCAGAAAAGTATCCTATTTAAGTAAGTGGTGAGTACTAAGGATGATATGGTACATTTGTTAAACTACCAAAAGATCCCAGAAAAATTCCCTGGAATACAAAAAGCTTATATATGCACATGTGAATACATATAAAATATATGTGAATATGTATAAATATATACTTATCCAAGTCTACAAAATGCCAAAACAATTAGGTAATTTTGACAATTCAGTGAGGAAAAAGATAGGCTAAACTTACTTTTGATACAATGTAAAATAAATCAGTTTACTTGTCAGCATTTTATTTGTGACAGTTTGTAGCCGTAGTTTTCCATTTAGAAAAGAATAAAACACATCTCAGCTACACATTCCATTGCATGATGGCCTAAAGAAGATTCAGAGCAAGCCGTACACTAAGAAATGTGTGCCTTGTTTCTCAAAAAAAGTATTAAATTTCTAGTAAGATATAAATATCTTCAAATGATGCATTTTCTCTCTGTCTCTGCCTCTCTTTCTTATGGATAGGAAATTCATATAATATGTTGGGTCAAATACTGGAATAAATTTGTTAAATACTTTCAAGTAGATAATGAAGTATTTGAAATCTTGTAGAATGTAAAGAGACAAACGTACACAAAACTTCCCAGGTATTAGTGCTCCTATTACCCTATTTCTCTTCTGTAGGCTTCATAACCATTTTGAAATATAAAAAGGGATAGAAAACAAAGATACTAAGAGTGAAAGCCTGAGCAACCTAAACTAGTCATATACAGGAGGGAAACAGACTTTTCTAAGGTAGATTTAAAGTGACAAGTGATTCGTTGAAGGAAGGGAGTAGCCAAAAGAAAGTTTCCTTTCAATGCCCAAATAAGTTTTGTCCTCTTACTTAAAAAGTGCCAAAAACATTGATTGACCTAAAACGTTGCTTAGGAGCTGATTGCTTGAAGCAAGAACTTTGGAAAATCTTGCCAGTGTAGTTGGACTAACTTTGGAAAACAAAATTGGCATAGCTTTGCAAATTCTTTACATAAACATGCTATTATTTTTCAGGGGTTGTTAACTTCAAAGTTTTTGTTTTGATCCAGGCAATCAGATACCTTCCTTTTAAGCTCTTAAACATGCATTTTATTATGTGAACACACATAAAGGTGTAAAATTGAATAGCTATATCTTGAAAGTAAATATTTAGATCTATTGGTTAAACTTAGTAGTAAATTCTTTTCTCATAGTGATCTCAACATGCCTTTGTTGGGAGGGTGGATCTGGACATATTAAACTTTTCAATGCAGATTAGGATTTGTTTATAGCCAAATAGCCTTTATAATTCAACTTCTGCTTGCTGAGGTAATTATAGACTATAGTATTAATAAATACTAGTTAGAATTCAGCCCAGAATTTCCTGACATATTGAATATATTCAAATTATTACATCATAGCCTGTCTCCAGAATAGTTTTCACATAAGTAGATTTGATTCCTATTTTCCTACTATGGGGGAAATCACACAAATAGTATTTACACACAAAATACTTTTCTTTATGAGAATATAAAGACTAAACTAGTATTTAGATTATTTAAAATTTAATTACCAAATCTTACAAAAAGCCAGTCTTACAGAAGAGCATACATTATTGTCATAATCAAAACTTTATCTTTTTTGTTAACAGTTTTATTGAGATATAATTCATATACCATAAAATTCATCCATTTAAAGTGTATAATTCAATGGTTTTTAGCATATTGTGAGTTGTGAAACCATGACAACATCAACTGTAGAACATTTTCATCAGTCCCCAAAGAAACTGTGCAAATTTAGCCATTAACCCTCAGTCCTCTCCTCCCCCAATCCTAGGCAACTACTAATCTCATTTTTGTCTCTATAGATATGAACATGTGATATAAATGGAATCATACACTATGTACTCTTTTTTGACTGGCTTCTTGCCCTTAGCACCATGTTTTCAAGGCTCATCTACATTGTAGCCTGTGTCAGCTACTTTATATATATTATTTGGTTAGCCAAATAACATTCCCACTGTAAAAATATATACTTTTTTATCTATTCATTCATCAGTTGATGAATATTGGGATTGTTTTCACTTTTTTGCTATTATGAACAACACTGTTATGAACATCCATGTACAAGTATTAATACTTTTGTGGTCATATGAATTCATTTCTCTTTGTGTAAACCTAAGAGTAGAATTGATGGATCATATGGAAACTTTATGTTTAACTTCTGAGAAACTGCCAGATTGTTTTCACAGCACCTGCCCTATTTTACATTCCTACCAACAGTGTAGGATGGTTCCAATTTCTTTATATCCATATCAACACTTGTTATTTTTCCTTTTATAAAAAATTATAATCTAGTCTGTATAAAGTGGGTAACTCATTGTGCTTTTGATTTGCATTTCTCTACTGATTCAAGGTGTTGAGCATGTGCTTATTGACCATTTTTATGTAATTTTTGAAGAAATTACTATTCATTTTTTCTTTTTTGCCCATTTTATAATGGGGTTGTTTGTCTTTACATTGTTGAGTTGTAAGAGTTATTTGAATATTCTGGATTTAAATCCTTCATCAGATATGATTTGAAAAATTTTTAACATTATATGGACTATCTTTTTACTTTCTTGACATTGGTCTTTGAAGTACAAAAATCTTTCATTTTGATGAAGTCCATTTTATCTGTTTCTCCTTTTGTTTTTTATGCTCTAGATGTCATATCTAAGAAACTATTGCCTAATCCAATGTCATGAAGATTTGCAAGTATGTTTTTTTCTATGACTTTTATAGTTTTAGTACTAACATTTAAGTACTCTGGAATGGTGGTTTTAGCAGTCATTTAGCCAAATGACATTAGCATGACATTTTAGCAGTCATCTTTTTTACTTTGCTTTTCTCTGATCACACCCAGATGTTAGGCTTCACTGATTAGTGGTTCATTGCTCTATTGCACTGATAATGTCTTGGATCCTAAATTGCTCCACAGTCTAATCCAATTAAATCTGGGCCCCTTCAAGGGGGTAATTATTTATGCAGATAGCTGAGGTTTCCTCTTGTCCTAGTAGGGCTCTTAGGCATTTCTTTTCCTAATTCTCTCTGGTAAAGTAGCTGGCCTGTGGTTTATCCTATTGGTCTTATAGAACAACCAGTCTCTTCTTAATTGCTTAGAGTTTTTGAGAGGGCTCTTAAGCTTGAACTTCCCCGCACTCTGATTTGAATGAAGTCGGTTAATTGTTGGAGTGTTTCAGGGCTCTCTGCTCTTATGAACATTCATTCTCTTTTTGTTGGAAAAAAATCTCTGGGCCACTACTCTTGATCCTGGACATGGTTGTATTCTCTGATCTTTTCTGCTTGCTTCTCGCAGTGGAACTTCTGCCATATGAGTGGAGACTTGGTGAAGAAAGTCTCCCCTAACCTCTTCACTGCACTCACTTAGAATTTAGCCTCTGCAACAAATAACATGGGCGTATGAGAAATACTGGCAGCCTGCCTTTCCCAGATAATGCTGTAGCCCTTGACTGGGAGCCCAGAGGAAAGAGAGCCCTGTGTTCTTGGATATAGCCACCTTCAGTGGAGTTTCTGTCTTGCTGAGCTGGGAAGAGTGAGGGACAGAGTGGGTCATGGTCCAGATTCTTTCTGCTCTTACCAAGTTTTAAAAGGTTTTCTTAAATAAATATGTCTTATTTTGCTATATGCCCTTAAGTCAATTTATAGAGACTTAAAAGTATATAGATATAGATATGGATAGGTAGATATAGCTTGTTATACACATTTATCAATCTATATCTAATTTCTCTCTCTCCATCTATATCTACATATCTATACCTATATCCATATAATTTTTACCAACTATACTTGTTCCACTGGGTAGTTGGTCCATGGAGTTCCTCATGCTGTCATTTCAGAAGTGGAAGTTCTTTCTCTTTAAAAAAATTAATTTATTAATTTTCAAAGTGAGAATCCTTGTTTGTTAGTATAGACTTGTCTGCCTGCTTCACTAGGCCAGTCATTACTTATCTTGTTTTATCTATAGTTATACTACCTTTAAGATTTATATTTATTAGACAATAATATTGTTTTTCTAGGATAAAACAATCAAGGTTTATGCTTCTTTGAGTGACACAAACACACACATATGTTTAAACCTACATATTGGAGTGGACTTAACAAATATTGATTAATAATTTGCTTAGCATCTCTTCACTGCTTGAGAAAACGTTGTGTATTGTACTTGAGTAACTTGAGTTACTTCTCCAACACCTTGACAAACATAATACCTGCCAGGCCTGCCAAATATAAACTTGACCCCATGGCCAAGCGAACCTAAAATTTAAGCTAGTCACTGAAGCTATGTCAAATAGAGCTTTGTCCTTGGACTTTTTTTTTTCTTCTGTAGCTGAGAGAGACAGTTTTCTTTCCTCTAGGGACCATAAGCTGATATGATATAAACCTGAAGCTGCCTTTGGGCACATCTCCATTTATACAGAGAAAGCTTCCTTATGATAGGAGATAACGAGGCCAACACACAGAAAAGTAGACACTAAGTGAAGAGAAAGAAGGGAATTAGGAAAAAAGAGAAAGATAATTAATAATATTATTTGAGACTCTGAATATTGTTCTTTCAGAGGCCAGATATAAGTCTGACTTTTCTCTATATATGAATCCATTAATCCTCTTTCTCCTTAAGCTTGTTTGAGTTGGCTTTCTCTCACTTGCAATTGAAAGAGCCTTGATTAATATATCATATATATACACACACACATTGTAACTATAAAAATATAAATGTCATATGTATCTAACTTTGTGTATGCATATGTACATCAATAAAAATGTGCATAATAGTACTTTTAAGAAATCATGAATGTTAAAGACATGACAAAACTGACAAAATCCTGAAATTTAAATATTCCTATTAAGTTATATATGAAATATAATTTTAAAGAGCAAACCATTCAGGTTTTCTTTTAAAACATGATAGAATAAAATGGTCAGTCAGCAGCATTTGTTGGGGTCCAAATTGTACCAGTGTCACATTATACTTAAAAGAAAATCCTAATACAGTGTCGTAAAAAGATTGTTGCTTATTTGTCATATACAAAATGCTGCCAATGGCCTAGGGTTTTTTTTTTTACATTTTATCTCTGCCATTCTTAATGTGTTGGCTTCTGCCTTCATGTTTATGATCACAAGATAACTGCTGTGTCTCCAGGCTTCACATTAATATTGCAGTCAAGGAGGGAGATGAGCAGAGTCAAAAGGAAAAGGGTAAAGAATTAATAAGAAATGTAGAGTGAAAATTTAGATATAAGGGCTTAGGACTCAGTAACAAGGTCTTGGGTGCAAGTATGGATTTGAGAGTCATCTGTGTATGAGTAGAATTCAGTCCCCATGGGCCTTGATAAGGTGAGCTATGGAGAGAGTGGAGAGTAAAAAGATAAAGAGGCTGGCAAAAAAGAATTCTAGAAAATCATACCAATTAAAACTCAGAATCCAGATGGCTAATACACATATGAATAGATACTCAACATTATTACTCATTAAGAAAATGCAATGAAATATTGCACATATGTGCACATGCACACACACACACACACACACCCCACACTAGAATAGGTGAAATTTATGACAGAAAGTATCAAGAGTTGGCAAGGAGGTGGAGCAACTTGAACATTCACACACTGCTGGTGGAAATGTAAAGTAGTAAAACTGTGTTTGAAAGCGACTTGGAATACATCTAAGAAAGGTAAACATATGCCTGTCATATGGCCCAGCAATTTCATTCTGGGGCAAATATACACAGAAGGAGTGATTATGTTCATACAAAAGCAAAAAAAAAAAAGTATGTATAAGATTATTGCAGCAGTGTTATTCATAAGAGCCCCAGATTTTCAATATCCTTAATACAACCCTTATGTCCAATAACAGCAGGATATATTGCAGTCTATTCATACAATGGAATATTACACAGCAATGAAATGAATGAATGAATGCTACACACAATGTGGACGATCCTCACAGACATGATGACTGAAAGAAATAAGACAGAAAAGAAGTATCAAATCACTCAGATTATTTTTTCTGTCCATAATTATATTAAGCTAAAACTCAATAAGGAAGCAATAATTATAAAAATTCCACTACCAAGAAGTTAGACAATACATTTCTAAATAATCCACAAGTGAAAGAGAAAATCAAAATAGAGATTATAAAATATTTCAAGAAAAAGTATTAATAATAACAATGATATAACAAAATGAAACTTAGAAGATGTAGCTAAATTAAGTGCTTAGAAGAAAATTCATTTCTCTAAGTGTATATATTAGAAAGGAGAAAATGACTGAAAATAAATGATTGACACTTCTACCTCAAAAAGCTACAAAAAAAAATATCAAGCATTAGAAAGGTAGAAGGAAAGGAAAAGTAAAAATTAGAATAAAATTCCACAAATTATTATAGAAAGCAATGATATCACTAAAGCCAAAAGTTGGTTCTTAACAACATTAATATTAATAAATCTCTAAAAACTGATCAAGAAAATAAAAGGGAAAATAAGGGACATCATTGCAAATTCTACAGACATTAAAGATAATGAGGGGTTATTAGGATGACTTTGTACAAAACCTTTAACAATTTACATGAAATAGAATATCCGTCAGAAAACATGAGCTACCAAAGCTGACAGAGGATATTGAAATCTTTACATGCTGATTATCCTGGTTAGAGCTGGAGCTTACTCTACTAAGTGAAGTATCACAAGAATGGAAAAACAAGCACCACATGTACTCACCAGCAAACTGATATTAACTGATCAACACTTAAGTGCACATATAGTAACATTCATCGGGTGTTGGGCAGATGGGAGGGGGGAGAGAGGACGGGTACATTCACACCTAATGGGCACAGTGCGCACCGTCTGGGCGATGGACACGCTTGAAGTTCTGACTTGGGGAGGGCAAACGCAATATACGTAACCTAAACATTTGTACCCCTGTAATATGCTGAAATTTAAAAAGAACACAATATTGGGATAACTAACAATTTCAATATGGACTATGGGATTCGACAATCATACTGTATCACTGTGAAATTTCCTGATTTTAACTGTTAAATCTCTTGGCTTTTATAAGAGAAAATGTCTATCTCAGGAAATACACATTGAAGTATTTAGGTATGTATGTGTGTGTTCAACTTATTCTCAAATGCTTTAGAAAAAATTCACATATATGTAAAGACAGAGTGAATGATAAAGCAATTAGGAAAAAATATAAACAAATGGTAAATCTGGGTAAAGGGTGTACAAGAATTCTTCATACTAGTCTTTTAACATTTCTGTAAGTTTAAAATTATATAAAAATAAAAATTTACAACAATAACAGACAACAAAAAAAGAATCTGATAATTTTTTCTACACACACACACACACACACACACACACACACACACACACACACACACACTTAGGCTTAGCTGGACCCATTAATGAATTCTTACAAATATTTAAGGAAGAAATAGCACCAATTCTGTACAATCACTTCCAGAAAATAGAGTAAGAAGGAATACTTCTTCACTCTATTTTTTAAGAACTATATAACTTCAATTATATAATCTAACATGATTATGGCAGCAAAGAAATTACAAATAAGTCTCTCTCATTTACTTAGATGCAAACAGTAAAATATTAGCAAATTGAAATCGTTGATATATTAAAAGAAAAATACATTACATCCAATTGAAGTTTGTTTTAGTTATTCAAGAATGGCTTAATATCAGAAATCAGTTATATTAATATGAAAAAACCATGGGCAATTCATATAATAACACATTCTGATGAAGACAAAGCATTTGGAAAAAATTGGCATCTATTCATAATGAAATTCTAAGCAACTTAGGAATAGAAGGACATTTTCTCAATCAGATAAAGGGCATGTGTTAGTTGTCCACTGATGCTGTAACAAATCACCACAAATTTAACAGCTTAAAACAAGACAAATTTATTATGTCACAGCTTCTGTGTTCGGAAGTCTGGGTGGACTTGGCTGAAATTAAGGCGTTGGCAAAGCTTCGTTCCTTACTGGAGGCTCTAGGAAAAGATTTGCTTGCAAGCTCATTCAGGTTTTTGGAAGAATTCAGTTTGTTGTGATTTTTTTTTTTAAAAAACAACTTTATTGAAGTATAACTTACATGCCATACAATTAATCCATTTTAAGTGTACAATTAAATGATTATTAGTAAATTTACCAAGTTGTACAGCTATTCACATAAACCAGTTTTAGAACATTTCCTTCCCCCTATTGAGACCCCTATTTCCCATCCTCAACTACATTTCAAGCATGCCCCTCCCCTCCACAATGCTCACCGCATCCCTCAGATGTGGGTCTACCCCCCCAGTCCCCGAATCCCTGGTGAACACTACCACCATTTGAGCACCATAGTGTTGATCAGTCAGTACCTATTTGATGGTGAGTACATGTGGAGCCCATTCTTCCGATCTTGTGCCACCTCACTTCGAATAATGGGCTCAAGCTCAATCCAGGATAAATAAGTGGTGCTAGCTGACTGTCGTTTCTTAAAATTGAGTAATATTCCAATGTAAACATACACTAAATTTTAATAATCCACTCATGAATTGACAGGCCCTTGGGTTGTTTCCACAACCTGGCAATAGTGAATTGTGCTGCCATAAACATTCAGGTGCAGATGTCTTTATTATAGAATGTCTTATGGTTTTTTGGGTAGATGCCTAATAATGCTATTGCTGGATTGAATGGTATTTCTATTTTTAGCTCTTTGAGAAATCTCCAAATTCTTTTCCACAGAAGTTGCACTAATTTGCAGTCCCACCAGCAGTGTAAGAGTTTGTTGTGATTTTAAGACTGAGGATCCTGTTTCCTTGTTGGCTTTCATTTGGGGAGTGTTGGTAGCTTCTACAGACCTCTGTCTCATCCTTGTAAAGGGTCCCAGTGTAATGGTGTCTTGAACCCTTCTCATGCTTGGAATTTCTCTGAGTTCCCCTTCTGCTGCATTTCTCCTGCCTCCTTTTCCACCTCATCTCTCTAACTCTAGGCAGAGAGTCCTCTGCTACTAAGGGTTCAGGTGAGATAGGGCCGACTAAGATGATCCAGGATAACCCCCCTATTTTAAGACTTGTAGTCTTAATTATATCTGCAATGTCCCTGTTTCCACATAATCTAATATACTCATGAGTTCCAGAGATTAAGGTGCAGACATCTTCTTGGAGGACCATTTTGCCTATTATAGGGTGTATTGAATTCTTATAATTTTATGTTTCCTCAGTGTCCATTTTGAATATAAACTGGGCTTTATTATATCAGAGGGATGAATAAGCCCGCTTGTCATACTTTTCAGTTCTCTATCTCCTTTCTGTTCCTCAGTGTGGTCAATCTAGATATTTACCTTATACAATCACCTCCTGGTGACCACCTCCCCATGGGACAGCTAGATACAACCTACTTTACTTGTCCCACTGGCCACCACATCTCACATGAGCTGCACAGATATGCCATAGTGACTACCTCTTAGTCATAGCATGAATCTATGGAACTCGTGCCTGCTTGCTCTAAATCCACCAATTAGGACTTCCTGTAGGAAACCTACCCTAGCAATGCCCTGGACCCCAATAAATGTTTTGGCTCACAGGTCCATCTCTTTCTCTCTCGCTTGCTTCCAACCTGCTGGTTGAGCATGCATGTTCCAGGAAGCTTTTCCCTTCCTGTTGGCTCTGTGAGACATACTGTTCTCTTCTCTCTGGGATTTGTAAGTAATACACTGCTTCTGTTATTTCACGTGTTTTATTGAATTACCTCCTTTGTGTCTCACCTGCCCAACACACCCAAACCTCTTAGGAGACAGGGCTGTCCTAGAGAGTAACTATCTTGGTAGAAATAAACTAAACATGGGTCAGACAAGAGCCACAGGAGCATCTACCAGTATAAACAAGTTCTCTGTGAGAGAAATACTTGGTTGGACACTTAGGCGTCAGGCCATCCACCAGGATCAAGGAATATCTTGTTAATGTACACTGTAAACATCCATGACCAAATCTTTTGAATCCTTATCAAGGCAGGGCTAGAATTTAGAGTCACTCTCCAGAGAGCTACCTCAAGATCAAACTAGAAGAAAAATATGACATAGGGTATCTACAAAAACATTATAGTATACAGGATAGTCAGAAAAGTTTGAAAACTTTTTCACTGAACACAGAAATGAGGCAAGGCTGCCTGCTATCCCCAATTTTATCTAGTACTTTGCTTAGCAGAGCCTGTCTGTCCAAGAAGAAAAGAAAATAAGTAAAGGGTATAAGGTTTGGAAAAGAAATGTTAAAATTCTCATTACTTGTGGATGGCATAATTTTGTACCTAGAAAATCCAAAGGAGTCTATGTACTAGCATCATACAAGTCCAGATATATTTCTTAAAAAAATAGCATTCAGCATTGCTTGTGGGAATGTAAAATGATGCAACCACTGTAGAAAGCACTTTGACAGTTCCTCAAAAAGTTAAACATAGAATTATCACAGGATCCAGTAATTTCACTCCTCGGTAGAAACCCAAAATAATTAAAAGCAGGAATTCAAACAGATACTTGTTCACCAATTTTCATAGCAGCACTCTTCAAAATACCTGAAAGGTAGACACAATCCATGTGTCCATCAAAAGATGAATGGATTAAAACAAAATGTGGTATATACATATAATGAAACATTATTCAACCATAAAAATGAATGAAATTCTGGTACATGCTACAACATAGATGAACCCTGAAGACATTATGCTAAAGACAATAAGCCAGATGCAAAAGGACGAAAATTGTGTGAATCAACTTATATGAAGTACCTAAAATAGTCAAATCTATAGAGACAGAAAGTAGAACAATAGATACCAGAGGCTGGGGGGAGAGGCTCATGGTGAGTTACTATTTCATGGGTAGAGAGTTTTAGTTTTGCAAGATGAAAGAGTTCTGGAGATTAGTTGCACAACAATGTAAATATACTGAACACTACTGAACTGTACCCTTAAAAATAGTTAAAATGGTAAATTTTATGTTGTATATATTTTCCCACAATTAAAATTTTTAAAAATCTAAAAATAGCATTCAGTTGCATTAAAAAACTTATATCTAGGACTATATCAAATAAAAGATGTGCAAAACCTCTACATTAACAACCAAAAAGTAATTATTAAGAGAAACTAAGAAATACCTATAACAATGGAGAGATATATGAAGTTGGATTAGAAATTTCTATACTATAAATGTGTTGATTCTTCCAAATTATTCTATAAATTTAATGCCATTACAATAAAAATGTTGGCAGGGTTCTCTTGAGGAAATTTTAAAGCTGATTATAAAACTCAAACAGAAATGTAAAAGATCAAGTGCATCCAAGGATACCTTGAGGAAGCAAACAAAGCTTCAGGATATAAACTACCAGTTGTCAAGACATATTATGAAATAATAGGAACTGATGTGGTGTGATATTGGCATAAGCATAGAGAAATGGACTAATGGACCAGATAAAAGAACCAAGATCAGATCAAAGAACCTACACATATGCAGCCACCTGATTGACAAAGGTGATACTGGAATACAACAGAGAAAGAAAGGTCTTTTCAGTCAATTGTGCTTGGCCAATTGGATATCAATATGAAAAACCAGTTATCTGGGACAACACTAATGATTATCAAAATGAAGTCCATGGTCCTTGGTGGATTCTTGAGCTCCTTCAGGGGATCTTTGATATAAAAACTATTTTCATAACAATATTGAAATATTCTTTACCTTTTTTACTGTGTTGACATTTGCAATGGTGGTTCACAAAGAAATGATAGGTAAAACTGACCAGACCTTAGCAACAATCAAGTCAGTGGCAGTAAACTATATAAGTATTCATTGTAGTATTAGTAGTTACCACTTTGGATTCGCACTAAAAACAAAAGTCAGTATCACTTAAGAATGGCTTTGATGAAGCAGTAAAAATTATTACTTTTATTAAATTTCAATTTTTAGCACACATCTTTTTAATATTTTGTGTGACTAAATGGGAAGTGTATATAAAGGTCTTCTGCTATGTACTGAAGCATGATGGTTGTCTCAAAGTAAGACACTTGTGTGACTGAGTTGTCAGCTGAACTAGCCATTTTTCACATGGAATGACAAATTTATCTTAAAGAATGATTGTCAAACTGTGGTTATTAAGACTTTGTTATTTTATGAACAAACTTCTTTAAATAAATGAAGTCAGCCTGTCACTTGAAGATAAAGTGACAGTATTTATTGCCAATGATAAAATTTGACCTTTCAAGTGAAAATTAAAATTTTAGAAAACTTGCATCTACTGTTGCTAACCTGATACTGTCCAACAGCTTAAACATTTTTTTTGTGATGAGATCTGCGATGACATTTACTAATGTGATTTTTTTAATATTATATAGCAAAATGTGTCAATGTCTGAAAGAGCTGCATAAATCAATAAATATTTTCGATGGCATCCAGGTAAAAAACAAATAAATATTTTCCAAATGATCAATACGTGATGGTACAAAATCATGCATCCGTAAAATATCCATTCAACATGCAAATACATCAATTACTTTTAAACTAACAAAGTACAAAAAGTCCATTAATATTTTTTAGATTCCACATTTCAACTAACCTTTAAGAAACTAACATTTGTCAAGTGTAGGACTAAAAAATATCCACAATTATCTCAAAAGACTAATAAAATACTCCTCCTCTCTTTTCCAACTACAATCTATATGAGACTAAATTTTCTTCATAAACGTCAGCCAAAACAACATAACAAACACTTTGGAGAAGCAAATATGAGAATCCAGTTATTTTTTAAAATTTTTTTGAGATGGTTTCTCACTATGTTGCCCGGGTTGGACTTGAACTCCTGGGCTTGAGCAATCCTCCTGCCTCAGACTCCAGAGTGGCTGGTACTACAGGCATACACCAAGGCAACTGACTTGAAAATCCAGTTATATTCTATTAAGCCATATATTGAAGAGTTTTTTTCAAAAATGTAAAAACCAACGTTTTCAGTAAATAGAATTTTTGTTTTGTAAAATATAATTATTTTTAATAAGACATGTTATGTTAACATGTAATTTTATTATTTTAATAGATTAACAAATATTCTAAAAATTTTTATCTTTATTTCCTATTATAGTAAATATTGGTAGATATAACCCATATAAACAAAAGCTCTTTGTAGTTCTCCCTAATTTAAAAGATTGTAAAGAATTCTTGAGAATAAACCATGAGAATCACTGCCCCACAACAAAATCTATTCCAAATGACTTAATATATAATAATGAAGGTAAAATTAAAATGTTTCTAGAGGAAAACAGAACATCTTCATGACATTGGAAGAGGTAAATATTTTTTAACATACAAAAGGTACTAACTTTAAAAGAAAAAATTTGCACATTGGACTGACTATATTAATATTAGGAACTTCTCTTTATCAGAAGAAACCATTAAGAAAATAAAAAGGTAATCCATTCACAGTGCAGGGAATGATATTCTTAACATACAAATCTGACACATACTGAAAGTATGTGAAAAACTGCTACAATCCAATGAGAAAAAAGACAGACGATAGAAAAATGGGCAAAAGCCTCGAACAGGTACTTCACAAAATCATCAGTCTGCTGGAGGCAGATCTTTTACAGTATCTTGACTTAACACTTTTGGTTTTCTCTTGATAGCAACAATTTTTCAAATCGTGATCCAAGTAGAATTATTCCCACTCACATCAATATCACCTGGTGGACTTGTGAAAAAGGAAAAATTATTCTTTCCGATGTGTGGGAATGGTATCCAAATCACTGGGAACTCCACAGTTTTTGACCTTTCATGTGATTGCTATGCATTCTAATTGCTTTTGTTCATCTAGAGCTCTGGAAGGCTGTTGCTGTTTTTGTGTTTTTCATGTTATCATTTTTGAATTATGTTTGTTTTGTTTTTAATCATGTCCAACAAAGTGTAGGGTGAAAATTCAGAATGTATTTTCTCTAGGGGAGATAAAGGAGAGAGTGGTTGCTGCAAAATAAGTACCCCACAGTTAACCTGTAGATCACTGCTGATCTTACAAAGACCAGTCTTAAAGGTGTCCTGACATGAAATCTGTGGGAGGTAAGGGTATGTGGGTGGTGAGTGTATAGACCTCAAGTTCTCAAAGTGTGCCCACCACCTGGGATCTCATTAGAAATGCAATTTTTTTTTTTACCATACCTTACAATTGCTTACTCAGAAATTCTAGGAGTACATCCAGACATCTGTGTTTTAGCCAGTCCTTCAGTTGATTCTGACGTATGCTGAAGTTTGAGAATGACATGCAGAGACAATTATTTTAAGAAATTTAGCTGTGAAGAAAAGATGCCTAAGCAAATTTAAATACTGTTGAAAAAGAGTCTGTACTGAAGAAGTGGTTGAAACTATAGTAATAAAAAGGAAATTCCACTGGATAATATTCTTGAGCAGTTATAAGATGATAGAATTCCATTTCAATTCAAAGTAGAGTTATTTTTGCATTGTAATAAAAATGAAAAGCAAAAAGGATGGGTTTAGATAATAACAGCTAAAATTTATTGAATCCTTGTTATATGCCAGATACAGTCCTAATATGTTCACAAGACTAAATTCTTATACTGTTGTAACTATTCTATGTAGGACTGTTATTATCCTTATCTTACTGATGAGGATATAGAATCAGAGAGAGGTTAAATTACTTTCCCCAAATCACACAGATAGTGACAATGCTAGGCTTCAGACACAGGAGGCTTTAGAGCCTATGTTCTTAACCATTATGCTATGCTATATTTTATACTTAGGTAGGTTTTTAGATATGGTATATGGAAGCTGAGAGAATTTCTATTAGATAATTATATATATTAGAGAATATATATTTTCCCTGACAAATAATCTGCTGAAGGTGAATGAGGAGGAGGATGAGAAGTCAGATATTTAAAGCCAATGGACCTAATTTTAAAATATATATCATTATAAGATACGGGAGAGCAAATTGAGAAAAAAAATACATCTTAAAATGGCCAGAGTAGTTGGGGGCCTATTTAAGGTTGGTGACGATTAATTTGGAATCCTACCCAAATCCTCATCATATTGTTTCCTCTGGCAGTGATCAGCTGTCTGTGTGTAAGCAGAGAGATTGTGGATATTTGGTTTTATCCAGGGCTGCAATTTTGCCAAGAAGTTATAAAGAGAATATAGAGGATCAGGATGTTTTCTGGGTTGGCAGTAAACATATGAAAATGATGGGCAATGGCATGTAATCTGGATATAGATGGAAGTTAAAATGAAATTGCTTATATTGTCAAGAAAGTTAGAAAAAAATTGCACGTATTCTTATAGCTATTTTTAATTCACTGTTCTCTGGCAAGTCTTAAGCCATATATATGAATGTTTTACAATATTTAAGCATACTGTATCTTCAATTTTGTGCTATTTCTTCATTTAGAAAAACATTTTTTTCATTTGCTACAGATTTTTATTTATCATTTTTAATGGATGTTTTGAAAAATTGATGTATCACAACCTACTTAAGCCTTCCGCTATGTGGAACCATTAATGTTTTCTCCAATTTTCTAATGCAAAGACATGTACATCTCTGTCCTTAGGAATTTTTTCTTCTTTTTTGAATAGGTTTCTTAAAGAAATTCGTTGAGTGAGATTATTGAAAGAAAGAATATAAGTAATTTTACATCTTCTGACATGTTGATAAAATTTCAAATTACTATCCAGAATAACTGTCCCAATTTCCCTCACCACCAGAAAAGTGTGACTACACCAGTTTCTTTGCATGCTACCCCATTATTGAGCTTTGACAAAATATACTTAAAATACTTTTCTAATTTCATAGGGATAGAATAATACTTGCTCTTATTGTAATGATTATTACTTTTATTATTAGTTAAATGCAGAAGGTTCCTTATGGCTGTTTGCCTTATATATTTCCTCTAGAGTAAAACATCTTTTCATGTCTTTTGCCTATATCTATTAGGGTCTTGGTGGTGTTCTTATTCGAATAAACTTAATAAAAAGTAGATAATAAAATCCTTCTTCTCAGAGATCATAAATATGATAGATTCTTGCAAAATGAAGTATAAATTCCCAGTAGTTCTGAGTGTCCATTTTATTACTTCAGTTCATGCACAAATTTATAGCTTTTGGAAATATTCTTGTATTAGCACAGCATTCACATATGGCAGCTGAGGAATCTTTTGCAATATTAAATAATTCATATAATTCTTAAATTTGCAATTATGAAAGTATACATATGACACATATGAAGTGTGATAGGAAGCAGAACATTTTTATTAATTAACCGTACTGCATACTTATATATTTTTTCTCTATTTTTTCACTGCATAATCACTAATTTCCTTTACCCATGAAAATGATTTCATAATATTTTCTATAGAGAGAATAAGAAGATAAATCAGCCTTTATTACAATATGGTTAATACCAGTTTTTAACATTTTGACAATTTAGATCCGTTTCTTTCAGTTTCATAACTCATAATTGGGAATACCATTTAACTTTTAGGATTTTATCAGACTTGGGAAACCTCTATCAAATATTTTTCATATGTCAGATGTAAGATTTCAAGGGCATTTCAAGTTTTCCTGTATAGTGACAACTCCTAAGTAATCTTAGAATTGACAGTACTCATTATCCAATTTGTCACCAATGTCCTTGTTTTACTGCTGGATTTTGAGTTTTATGTTACTTTTGTCAATGTCCGTAATTCACATTAAATCAGCAAGAAATTTAAATATTTTTCCAGTGTGGTCATATGATTCATTTCTCATTAATTGAATTATCAAAAAATCCAAGAGCCTATTTATTATTTCTATTAGAAGTTTATTCTTTCCTCTTAATGAATTACTGCTTTGGTTTGATCTGGATTTATTTTTATGATTGACTTCATAATATCAGAACAATTTCTATTATGTCATCACTCCATTTTATTGTTTTTGTAATCTACTAATTGTTTTTATTTGAATTGTCTTTAATAAATTTTAAGATGGTAATATAACGTAGGCTTGAAATATGTCTAAGCAGAGAGTTCATAATTTCTCATTTGTTTTATTGAAACATTTCAAAATGTTTTCCCGATTGCAGTTAAAATGGCATATCTCTAATTAAACTTCACCTCTGGTTTATCCCCAAAATGACATGCAAAGGAAAGAAAATTGAGTGGAAAAAAATAGAGATCATAATATATTGTGGTTAAAATATCTTATACATTCAAATTTTGCAAACACACGACCATATGAACACAATGCTAGAGCCCATCCCACTGTACATTAGCTTCATGGTAAGTCAGCCTGTGGATCTAACCAAAAAAAGTGTCTTTAAATGATGAGTGGGGACTTAGTCTCATGCTATCAGTTGTCTTATATTAATGCCAATAACCCTTTCCCTACAATCCTTGAACTATGATTATTTTTTGCCATGATTTCTTATAATCTAAGATCTTACAATTAGAAGGGACCTCAAGATAGCTGATTTAGGCACGTGTATGTAATCATGTAAGTTATTATTAAGCCAATTTAATTGATGAGGCAATGAGGCTCAGGGATTTTCTAGAACTTAGTTAAGGTTACACACACACACACACACACACACTCGCACGTGCACGCGAGCCCGCACACACACACATCATTGTGAATTAGGAATTAGAAGTCATGACTTAGACCTATTAAGTAGTCGTATCTGGGGAATGTCACAGTGCCAAGAGTATTTCAACCAGGAATCAAGAGGAGAAAAGCTACAATAGTATGCATTAGAATGAGTAGTTACATTTCCCTTTATAAAAATAATAATATTCATTGTAGAAAATTAATTAAATACGATAAACAAAAAGAAGAAAATAAAACTGACCCCACATAACAGCTACCGGAGATGATAGTTATTGTCACGTTATTATATAGCCTTTCAACATTTAAGCTATTTCCAAATTTTAATTTCTGTAAACAATTGTGCAACGAGCATCCTTGTATAAAGTTTGCTAGACACCCACGATTATTTCCTAAGAATAAATTTATAAATGAATTTTCTAGGAGTCCTGATATATATGGCTAAATTGTCCTCAAGAAAAGCCTCAATTTTTATCCTCCCCCAAACCGTTAAATGTGTTTCTGCTTCTCCACTGTATTATGTGAAACATTTTACATCGGAATATATGTCTAGTCTTTCAGAAATATGACCATACAAGATGGAAATAAACTTTCCAGAAAACTCGGTAGTACACAGGTACACGTTATTCAGATACTCTGTGTATCCAAGAAACTCTCTTCAATCATTTTGCTGTTATGCCTGGAGCTTATAGATCAAATCATTAAATTGAAATCCATGGGAAAAACACACATAAATGATAATAGAGGCCTAGAAAATATTAGAAATCTGTTGCAGTGATATTTATTTATGATAATATATTAGGTAATATTATTGTATATTTATGGTGTTTAAATGCCAGATGGTTGAAAAAAAATATAGTCCTTAACATCTGGAAAGAATAGCTAAGTACAATTCTGGGTGAATAGGTTGGACTGCAACTAAACACTAATTAGGGTTATTGCCTGAATATGAAAGACCTTGCTTTTGCATGTCGTGTAAAAATAATTACCTTAAAATTACGTAAAATTCTGGTCAGGTTTGTAATAACAAAGAGACAAAAAATAGCATGTACTAATATAAACTATTACTCTTAAGATAGTGCAAAAATAAACTTCAAATAGAATGAATTTATATGTAAATCCAAAATTTTGGAACTAATATACGAGAAGGATAATTTTTTTACATTAGTTACCATGAGCAGAAGTCCCTTGAAACAGTTATAAATTCAGCAGGAGAGCAGAAATAGAAAGAGATGGACTTTTCTACTGCTTAAAGAATTTACTAAACAGATCAACAGAGCAAATAGTCTTTAAAGTACTAACCACTTTTATCCAGGCAGAAACACTTAACATATTATTAGGCCACATTTGTAGGGATCTAATAACTAAATTCACTATAAATCCCTTTAGAACAAAAAACCATAAACTACTATGAGGCCTGACACTGGGCAAACAAATTTTAGCTTTAAAAAAAATGATTATTTTCAAAGAAAATATTTAGTTGGGATAGCTATATACTACAGATTACATTTTCTAGGAAAATAATCTGTATTTAAAGAACTGGGCCCTCCATGGGGTACATTTCCCCGTCACTCTAATCTAACCTCTAGGGAATTTTGTTTCTAGTGCTGCAGTTTTAATTATTAATACATACAATAAAATATAGTCCAGTTAAAAGAATACCACAATGAAGATAAAAAGCTAGAGAAAATCTCTGAGATGGTACTTACATAATGTAAGCATGCCCAAAATAAACAGAACAAACAAAAAATAAATAGATCACAAGCTTGATTCTTCCACTTCTCGTACAGATTCAAGACATCACAGTGACATAATGATAATGAAGTTTAAATTATATAATATCTCAAAATAATTCTTTTAAATTAAGTGAACAATAAGATAATATTTGTGAATCAAGTATAGAACATAGCTAACAACAGCTGTGAGAGGAAGCAAATAACTCAGATACAGCTCTTATCCTTCAGGAATTTATGGTATAGTTAAGGGAAGATATTCTACTATGAAAATATTCTAAATGTAAATTAAATTTACCAGGCAGTGCAAAACAATAGAGTACCTATGTAAGTATTAAAAGGACATAAATAACAAGAATGATCAGAATGGGTGTGTTAGTATCTGTTGATTTCAGGGGTGTGATAAATCTCTTCATGGATACTTGTTGACTGAGAAGGGCTCCAGAACAAACTATAATGGTTCAGCATGAAAGAACTGTTCTAAAATGCTTTCTGCATGTTAGGTCATTGAAACTTCACAACAATTTATTTAGTGGGTGCTATTGTTAAAATCGTTTTACAGAAGAAAAAACAGATAACAAATGGGTTAGACATTTTACTCATGTCTACATGACTAGCAAATGGCAGAGCTGGAGTTCCAACCAGTTTCGCCACTATGAAGATAGGAGTAATGTCTCTAGGGAGGTAAGAACAGATATAATCTATATCTGAGCTACCTCTCCTTTTAAAAAAAAGTGTATTGCCTTTAAAAATGCATGGATCGATAGAAAAAGAGCAAGACAGATAGATTTGGATACAGTTTAGCACTAGAACCTGCCCACTCTGAGCTAAGTCAGCAGTAAGCAGGGTCATTGAGGACATAAATAAGAGCAATAGACACATTAGGGTTAGGGTCATGCATAGTTTTCACAGAATTAAATAATAATTTACAGCTTGCTAGGCATTTTTTAGGCCTTGTCTCTTTTAGTCTTTGCAACAACTCCAAGAGTAGGTATATTCGTTTGGATTTTTGGTTGCAAATAGCTGAAACAAACTTGAACTACATTGACAAAGAAAAGGAACATTCATTGTTAGGATACAAGAGTGTTTCATGACACCCAAAAGTGCGAGTGGAAAGGCCTCAGAAAAGAATTGAAATGAGAAAATTGGAAGTTTTCAGGAAGCCAGGGAGCATTCTTCCTTCATTTCTTGATTCTGACTTTTTTCTGAGGGTCTGATTTATCCCCATCACTCTTCAGAATAGTTCTTAGTCTCCATGGCAGAAGGTGCAATCCACAGCCTCCAAGTTCATTTACAGTTCCAAGCAGGTGAGTGCAATGGGGAGATTGATTCAGCCTGAATCCAAACCAGGTTTAACGACTGAGGATAGGTCATGTAGTATAAGCTTGGCTATTTGTGGTTCACTGCTGTGCACCAGGATTTCCATTAAGGGAACCACTATGAGCCTAGGTGCAATAGATATTATCATTTATCTTACAGGTGTGAGAAAAATGAGTCTCAATAGGCCAAGTAGCTTCTCCCAAAGTTACAACCAGAGCAGAAATGAACTTTGAACCCATGTCCTTATGCTCACAGAGCAATCAGACTTTTCACCATTCCATAACATCTTCCTAAAGCAAGAAGCATTATTAGACAGACTGAGAACTGGATACATTTGCAATGGTTTAGTGGATTAGTGTGGTGGCATTGCTGTGGGCAGGGGTCACAGTAGATTGTATTCAGATGATATATTGCTTCAGGCTGAAAACAGATCACAACAGGATCAATGAATGAGACGTATTAAGACTTGAACAGGTGCAGGAAGACGAAAACAGAGATGTGGCTTGATCGTATTCCAGTGCTTAAGTCATAACTAAGTACAGCTACCAATAGGCTTTGTGACTTTTTATGCATAGCTTTTGAAGCAGTGACTGTGGGATCTTAATAGTCCTGGTCTATTAAGGCATTCATTCAACAAGTATTTATAGAACATCTACTCTACCAGTGTTCTAGGGGTTGTGGTTACAGCAGTGCACAAAATGGACAAAATTCCTGGACTCAAGGAACTTACGTTCTAGTGTGTGTTGGGTAGATAGTAAATAATAAATAGTACGTCAGGTAGTGATAAGTGCTAGGAAGAAAAGTTAGGCAGAGTAATGGGGTAGAGAGTGAAGAGGATCTATAAATTTAGTTACAGTGGAGGGTGGTTAGGAAGGGTATCTCTGAAGAGTGGAAGCTTAAGCAGAAAGTAAGTGATTTTATACAGAAAGCCATGCAGATATCTGGGGGCAGATAGTTCCTGGCCCTCCATTTAAAAGCCTGCTTCATGGGTGTTCAGACTTTGTGCCACTTGGGGTATTCCAATTCTGGGTAACACTGAAACCCTTGGGGTCCTATTTTACTAGAATATTCTTATGGTATATTGATTATAAAATTGGAACAAATTTTTACTACTCTTGTTTTTTTTTTTTTTTTTTTTTTTTTTTTTAGAAAGAGTCACACTGTGTGCCCGGGGCTAGGTTGGGGGGGGTGGGGGCCGGATAGCACAACACAAAAAAAAACCCA
>CAUYRT010082721.1:0-48930 GCA_963574885.1 Lepilemur ruficaudatus | reverse complement strand
ACATTCTCAGCATTAAATATATATCTTAGTCTGATATTTCCCAGAAGCAAACATACCCAGAGACAGGGAATCAAAGGCAAATATTTATTTGTGAGGTGACTCCAAAAAGCTGGATCATCTATCAAACAAAACTCCATTTTCCTTATGGAAAGAATATAAATGTGAATATCCAGGATATAGAGATCATAGTCAGTAAGAATTGGGTTCTACATTACGGTAAAATAGATGCTATCTTAGTCCCTTCAGGCTGCTATAACAAAATACCATAAACTGAGTAAATTATGAACTGCAGGAATTTATTTTCTCACAGTCCTGGAGGCTGGGAAGTCTAAGAACATGGCATTGGCCTCTGGCAAGGGCCTTCAGGTTGCATGATCCCTTGGCAGAAGGCAGAGAGCAGGAGAGTACAAGAACAAAAGAACAAGAGGTGGCCAAACTCGCTTTTATAACAAACCAACTCAGAATAACTCACCCATTCCCATGATAACTCACCCACTCCCCCTTGATAACATCAGTCCATTCATGACAGCAGAACCCTCATGACCTACTCGTCTTTTATTACGCCCACTTCCCAACACTGTTGCATTAGGGATTAAGTTTCCAACACATGAACTTGTAGAGAACACATTGTTTCCAAAGCAGTAGTGCCACACGCATAGTTTGCACAGAAAATCCACAGAAAGCATGCCTTGATTCTTCCAGTGAAGAGATAGATAGGAACAGGCTAAACCAGCTTAGAGTGCAAGTTTCTGGAACAAAACTTAATGTGTCACCAACACATTGTATTTATAAAATAAAAAGCACGAGGTTTTGATTTTTACCCGTTTTATTTAAATGATAATTTTCCTTTTGACAATTTTTAGTCTTTGTCTACTGACACCTAACTTGTCCCCTAGTTAATGACTTAGGAGACACAAAAGCTTAATTTGAGCATTTATGTTCTATGATATAATGTTTTAAAAAGCAAAATTTTGTGGTCTAGGAAGAAGAAAGATTTCATATCACTGACTCTTAGAGAGTACTGTCAATTTATTCTCTCCATTTCTCCTCTTCTGCTTGAGCTGTTCACCCACAGTTTCCAAATCAATGAAATTATAATAGAATCGATTCCCATTGGTAATTCTGTGCTTGTTCTGTAAGAAATCCTCCTATCATTAAAAGAAATAAAGTATGTACTCTTAAGGGTATAATTGAAGAAAACAGAGACTATTTCAGCAATAGTACTTATACTTAAAAGACACAGTAGCCTATAAAGCCCTGGAAAAAGCAAGTTTTAATCTCATAGCACTGAATTTTTCAGGGAGATCCCACTTATCTTCTCCCTGCTTTCTTACTTGTTTTCTTTCTCATGTGTCATCCACCAACGTATTCAAATTCACTTTTTCTCCACAATCCCTGAAGACATTTGTTATCACAATGGCCCCTTTGCTGTGCCTATTGAAAATTGCAGAGAAAAGGTACGAGAAAGGAGAAATAAATTTACAGTATCTCTTTCAATCCCAACTCTGAGGGAAGGAGGGATGGAGAAGGACATTGTGATCATGCCCATTTCACCTGGAGAGGAAAGCTCAGAGATCAAGAGACTTGCCAGAGTTGGAAAGTTTCTGCCCCAGCCAGGCCTGCAGCCAGTATCTTCTGAGCTCTAGTTTAGCTCTCTTTTCACATCACTGTGGGTCTTCTCTACTGATTTCCAGGATGTTTAATGTCCATTACTAAATTTCCTATCCTTCTTCTCGTCACAAAGGAAGGTGAAAATCTGCTTTGAATCAAAACATGAGAACTTAAAATAGCTCATAAAATGTGAAGATACATACTTTCTGTAAGTTTTCAAAATTAGCTACATTAGGATAATGTCTATGCACAAAAGAAATCAATCTACTTTCACTGTCATTACTTAAATTTGTGTCAAATTTTTTTCTTTTCTGCTAATAAATTATTTAAAATATTGGGGTTCATAATATTTTTAGTAGTTATATTCTGTTGTTCTTCTCCCAAAACTGGCCGTTCCTAATCCAACACTACCCAGTATTATTAATCTTATGATTTATCTCATGGTTGTGAACATGTTCTGAATTAAACCTAGATATAATGTTGTCTTCTATGTTCCACATAAAGTAGCTGCTACATTTGTTAAGCATCCTTCGCCTAAATAATGTCATTCAATAATATCAAGAGAAATAAGGTTTATGTGCACATATATGTCTTAATTTTTGTGCATATCAAGCATTTGAAGTACACTTGAAATTTACTTTGTTTTTTTAAAAAAGATAATCAGCATGAACAACCTTAAACTATGAAATGCTTGAAAAATTTAATCTGCAGCACTGAACATATACATCCACATGCTACCAGAGCTGGCATTACCAATGAGGAGCGTCTCAAACCCATAACATCAAATCTTTCTCCTTTTTATTGTAATTCACAGCTTGATCATCCAGAGAAATGTTACTTGCACATTATTATTCAGCACAATCTCATCAACTTTATCCTTTAGCAATGACCTTACGATAAGAAATTAAGCCCTTTGAAATAGCATTTGTAATTATTCTATTTCCATAAGATTACCATGTCAAATATCACAAGAGTACATGTAACAGTCTTTTGAAGCTTAAAACCCTCTGGTCACATTTTACTTAAAACCATACAAAGCATTATCACAATGTAATCAGCAGAATATAAATTGCTAGGCAGCCCCTATGTTTTATACTCATTCATTTATTCATTCTTTCCACAAATATTTATTAATACAACAGTGTTTCAGGCACCACACTGTTGGGATCTAGAGAAACAGAGAAATAAAGCTCATCCTCGGTTCTAAAGGCATTCATGATTTAGGGGACAAAGCAGACTTATTTTTAAAAATAAATGTTACTCTAGTGGGATATAAGAAACATAAATAAGAGTTAGAAGTCTTGGAACCTTAGCATGAAGAACACTTCTACACACAAAACAAGAAAACTCCTAAGTAGAGGAAATAACATGTGATGCATAAACCATGTTGTAGCATATGTCGGAATTTCCTTCCTTTTTAGGGTTGAATAGTAGTTCGTTGTATGTATATACGACATTTCGTTTATCCATTTATCCATGGATGAAAACGTGGGTTGCTTCTACTTTTGACCTATTGTGAATAATGCTGCTATGACCGTGAGTAAACAATATCTCTTTAAAACCCTAATTTCAGGATAATATCAGATAAAGTTTCTTTTTACGGTGATGAAAAAGGTCTGGAATCAGACAGTGGTAATGGTTACACAACTCTGTGAAGACACACGCACAAAAAAAGCTGAACTGAACACTTTCAAAAAGAGAGATTATGTTTCTCTTTTGAGAGAAAGAACAGTAGGTGCTCATGAATTTGCTGTTTAACTAAAATTCAAATGAAGCGGTTTATTCATTACATTCAACAAACAAAAAATGCTTTAATTTATAAATAATAAAATAAAGAGGGAAGGGGGGAATGAAGAAGGAAGAAGAGACACGAAAGACCATAGAGAGAAAGAACAAGAAAAATAATTTAATAGGAGAAAGAAAAATAAAAATGAACATGAGCCCACATACAAATTTGGATTAAAATGTAAACAACCAAAATCCTTTCAACTCTGCCTGAAACTTGTCTCCCCTTACACACTCTCACCCTAACCACATCAACCCGCTTTCTCATCTCAGATTTCCTTCTCACATAAACCTGAGAATCTGAGATAAAGTGCTAATATTATGATCTTCAATTCACTTAATTTGTAGGGATCAAAGTAAATTATCATCTATTAAGCAGAACAGTTCACCGGAAAGAAACCTGATTTAGGGGTCAGAAAACCTGGGTTTGATTCAATTCATCTATTTTCCAATCTCATACGCTGTCAAGTTGAAGTTCTGAGTATAGTGCCTATGGTTGAAAACTTTGAATTTCTCATCATATTAGTAGTAATTGATTTAAAGATCTAATAACATGCATTGAGAATTCAAAAAACCATCTATGGTTCATGTCAAAATGTACCAACTGCAAAATGGTATGAAATCAATATAATCTTGAAAGAAGTAAAATTGCAGTTGGCTAAACAAACTTCAAGAGATTTCCTTAACAACTGTGCATAGGTGATACAGATGCAGAGGTCACAAATTTAGTGACCTTTTTGACACAAAATAAAAAATATGAACCACTTTTCCTTAACACACAGTGATTTTTAACTCATTTCCTTTGAAAGATAACGGACAGTTCGTCTGTGCTCTTTTCATTGAATGAACATGGGACTTTTCCAGTTTCATTGTTTACATTCTAAGCATATTCTGGAAGCACAGACTGGAAGGTAATGTGAGGGCCGTGTAAACTAAAACAATTTTTTTAACATTTCCCCAAATATGCCCTAATTTTATAAGAGCTTCATGCTATTTTTATTAATTCTATAGAATCTATGTGGTTTATTTCACACGTCAAAAAAAAAAAGAGAGAAGAAAAGAAAAAAAGAGAAGATGAAAATGAATAACTGGCCAGATACTCCGGATCTTACTTTCTGTCATTAGTTTTCATTCTTGCGATCCTTATCAGTCACTATTCACATTTCCAGAGCAACTGTATGCAAGAGGCTGGCTAGGATTTGAGATTCAAAAAAAGAACTCATAATGTCATTGAGGAGACGATATTAGTCCCCACAAAGCTCTAATTCATGGCATATACAGTAACTGTTAAGGGATTTCAATGGAAGAATAGATTATTAACATCTGGGGCAATTGGAGTACTTTGTGAATGAAGTAGTCCTTGGAGATTAAGACTTAAATGGAGAAAATTGGGTAATGCATTCCAGACTTTATCAATAGTATAAGCAAAGAAAAAATTGCAAGTGGCATGTCCAGGAACAGCAACACTTATACCAGTGCATTAAGAGCTGAGATTTCATACAGTGATATTTTAGAGCATGGTCTCATTGATTTGAGTTCAACTCACTCACCTTCCTACCTTTGCCATGTTAGGTGATTTCTAACCTCCCTGAGCCTCGGTTTCCCTATCTGTGCCTACATCAAAGTGTAATGGATATTAAACCAGATCACTTAGCAAAATGCCTTGCATAAAGCAAGTTCTCAAGAAATATTAACTATTATTGTCTCGTAAGGGAAGTATGAGCCGAGATTGGAGACATAGTTAGGAGGCATATTGCAGATGATCTATAGACCAAAGCATCCCTGGAATTTCTGAGTAAAGTCACATTCAATACATTCTATATTCACATATCCTGTAATTCCACAATGTAAATAAATAACCACCGTGGACCCATGGCCTCCTATATGACAATTAAATGTGGATGTTCCAGTGTTCAAACACATATTTAATGAATCAGATTCTCCAGAGCTGGGACATGAGAAATTTATCTTTGTTTAAATGATTCAGATGGACAGCCAGGTTTGAGAACTACTGCCCCAGACCACAGAGCCCAAGAAAGATGTAGCCAAGACATGAAATGAAGAAAATAGAAGGGGAAAGTCTTTAATCGTAACAGCCACAAATATTTTATTCTATTAAATTTAAGGATATTAATAAAACCAGTGCTTCCCACAGTCACGCCTTATATCTTGTCCTTGCAGGATATTGCACTACTTCCACAATCAATCCAAATGTCTCCATCTCTAACAATGACTTCTTCCCATCCATCATGCATCTTCATCTACTATGAGTGTTTTGGGGATATATTCACCTGCTCAGGCTGTCCTAACAAAATATCACAGACTGGTTGGCTTAAACAATAGACATTTATTTTCTCACAGTTCTGGAGCCTTTCATCCACAAGCTCCTCTCCCAACTCTTTTCCCCAATTAATCCTTCTCAATTTTGGAGCTTAGCTCAAGTACCACTTACTCAGTAAGCCTTCAAGACCCAGTCTAGGTCTTTGCTGTTGCTCTTATAAAAATGTTTGCCTTCATTTAAGAGCCCTATCTCAGTTTGTAATTAAATATTTTTCAGGGTGAATATGTGATTAATGTGTGCCTCCTGCACTAAGTAAAAGTTCCATTTATTCAACACTATTAATTCCTTGACAGCAGGGATTTTGTATATTTTTTATCACCCTTGATTTACCTAACATAGTGCCTGGCACAATTTAGGTACTCAATAAGTATTCGTTAAATAACTGACCACTGCCATGAGAAAGATGCAGGCAATCATGTTTTCAACCATAATGCCAACACGATAGCATGGCTAATTAGAACAAAAGTATATCAGTGCCTTAAAACTTCATGGTTTAAAACAGCCTCCATTCATTTAGCTCATGATTATATGGGGCAGAAATTTGTGCTGGGCTAGTTGGTTGATCTGGTTGATCTGGGCCAGGGTTGGCTTGATCTTGGTTGGGCTCACTCATGCATTTGCAGTCAGCTTCCAGGTGGCCAGAGGCTGGCTAGTCTAAGGTGTCTTAGCAGGGACTGCTTATCTCTGTTCATTGTCTCTCAACTTCCAGAAAGCCTAGTCCAGGCATATTCACGTGACAGGTTTCCAAGAGTGATAGAGGGGAAGTGCTCAAAGCCTCCAGAGGACCAAGTGTACAACTACACAACATCACTTCTGCTTCATTCTACTGGACAAAAAAAGTCATTAAGCCAGCCTAGATTCAAAGATAGAGACATAGACTCCATCTCTGTGGAGGACAGTCACATTGCAAGGGTGTGACTATAGGAGGGTTGGGGAATTGTGACTCTTTGCAATATACCACACCATCTACTGGAAGGCCAATGACTTAAGGCATGATATGGAATATAAAGGTGAGCCAAGACAGTAAGATTCTTACTCTCAGGATTCTAAAGAATGCAGAGACACAAGGAGACTGAGAAACTTAGAGTCAGAGCTGAAGCCGAAAGGAGTTGGGGTGGGGGTGACTATATTGGGCCCCCTATCGCCCAAAATTATAAAGGAACTAAAGATCTGAATAAGCACAGGAAGTTGGTAGAGAAAGAATTGCTCAGACACCAGAGCAATGCGGAGAGGCCATGAGAGAGTTCCTGAGAAAGATAAAGAAAAAGCTGGAAA
The DNA here is from genome assembly GCA_963574885.1 of Lepilemur ruficaudatus. NCBI lineage: Eukaryota > Metazoa > Chordata > Mammalia > Primates > Lepilemuridae > Lepilemur > Lepilemur ruficaudatus. Next base: position 41,918 of record CAUYRT010082721.1, on the reverse strand, counting down.
CTACAGCTGTTTTAATTCTTCCTTACCTTCCAACACCATATGTAATCCTACAACAGACCCCCATTTTATTCAGGCTGAACTCTTCACAATCAAAAGTCTAACCAGATCAGTATATGAGAAATGTATGAGCAATATTTTCTTTTTCTTTTTCTTCCTAAATAGAACTATCTCACCTACACACCCACTCCAAAAAAGGGAAAAAACTGCTTCTTTGAATGCATAAGTGAATTTTATGACTGGAAGAAGAAGAGTTTGGTAACACAAGCTTTGAAATAGCACAGTACACCAAATGTTTGCAAATGACAAAATAAGGTTAATTTTCATGGAAGAAAATATTCTCTGGAAAGGGTCAATGTTCTTACATCAGTTTATGGGAGTTATCCCTTCTAGGTCCATCTTGCCATTCTCTGCTGTTTTCATCAGAGAACCAACACAAAGAAATATAGGCTTCATTATAAGATGTAAATATTGCAATCTGCACAAATAAAATCATATTACAAGCTAAATATTACCCATTTGGATTTGCAGCAGCCAAGTTACAGTTCACTAAATCCTAAGTACTTTTTCTCCCAGCCAAAGCTATATTGCATTTCAACTCTCTTGTTAGAATCTGATGCTAAGAATTGACAAGATAATAGGATGGAGAAAGTTTTCAGATCTCATTTACAGCAGATCAGAGAAGGGTCAGTTTCCTGGGTAATGAAGCATTGTCTGGTTGTCCCTAAATCACGCCACACTCTGCCCAGTCCCAAGAGGCTTAGAAAGCATCTGCATTATCACTATCTTTCAGAGCATTACTCTAATACCTCACAAAAGAAAAGTTATAATAAATGATCTGGGAATTGAGAGACACAAACATCAAACTTCAGAATTCAGTTTAAAAAAACATAATCTACAATTCTCATTGTAAGAGAGACAGACACTTGCAATTCATAGAAACAGCTTTTAATTTACATTCAACACTAGATCTTTTTGTCTAATTAGTTCTTTCTCAATCTAATGTGTCCTGAAAGCCCCCATTGACAACCTGTTGCTAACAAAACACAGTGGAAAATAAAGATTTACTACCTCTGCCCCACATTCCAATTTTATTCTCATAGTTTCATTCTTTGGTCTGTACATATTTTTCCTCCACTATTATCTTATAGAATAATGCCAGATCCTGTGAGTGATGTGTTTGGCTTCCCTGGGAATGCAGGAAACATGATGTCGACAATTAATAAACGAGAAAGTAGTGCTTAATATTTGTCTTTCAATCTCAGTATCAAATATCTGTCTTTAGCCTCCTGCTTGGTTCAGTTAAACCACTACATAGTTTCTTGACATTTTGAAGGACAGAAGCCTTTTATAGAGCTCCCAGGATTTCTAGAGTGACAATTCATATACTATGATAGGCACCTAGATAAGCAACTCAGTTGTCAGACTCACCAGAAACAGCATCTATCTGCAAACATCATTATATTCCATAGTAGAAGCCATTATGAATTAGTCCAGAAACTTCCACTCTGCAAAATTCACACAGATCTAAAACTCTTTTACCCAGTCCTTCCAGGCCTTTGTATCTCATAGCATGAAAATCAGGAGCCTGAACAAATGACACACAAACTACTATTGTGGGACATATTTTACATTATTAAATTTCTGATTGCAGCAGCTTGATTTATTTGAGTCCTGGTCTGTGAGCCTGGGCTAATTTATACTGATTAGATCATCATTCATGTCCTCATTGATTCCAGAAACCTATCCCACCTCCTGATAGTTTACTCCACATCAGCTCACATAATCTTCTCTATTCATATAGGCATTCCTTTGGATTTCTTTACAGATTTGTGTGCATGACCAGAGGGCGAAAAATAATTTTAAGAAAAATCAAGATAACATCTGCCAAAGCATGATAAGGTCAAGGAAAATATCCATATATATGCACGCATACATGTAAGGTACCATGTGCTAAGGTATACTATAATAGCATACATAATTTCTCTTTCTTGCTTAAAAGAAAGACTTTAGTGAATTTGACTTGAATTTAACCCTTTAAATCCATTTCTACTTTACAATATAATAGAAATAGTGGTGTGACTGTTACTATCATAGAAAAACCTGGAGCCTTCCCAGGGCATGGGGAGCCAAGCTGGGCCAGAGAAGGGGCTCTGGGACTAAAATAGGAAGGTATGTGGGATGTTTTCCAGTACCTGGGTTCACTCTATATTCATAATATTCTTTTCATAATAACATTAGAACCAGAAGGTTCTCCTGAGAAGAAAGCTATAATGAATGAATTCTTAAGATGGAGAGGAACAACTAGTGTGGCTGGGCTAAATGTTACTTATTTGCTGTGGTTTTAATTTGGGTTTTGGTTTGATTTGATTTGGGCAGCAGTTTTAATTCTGTTCTTCTGCTTTTAATGTACAAACCACTACACAAGTTAGCTCCCAACTTTCCTGCTATGTTCTCTATTTGTTTTTCTTTCTTTTACTTACCTATCCTCTTCAGCCAGCTCTCAAAATCCATTATGATTATAAACCCACTTTGCATTTATGTGTCATTTAGTATAAAAAGTACTCACATGCCATATTCATTTAAATCTTATAATAACTCTATGAGATGTATATTATTGTCACCACTTTAAAACTAAAGAAAAAGGAGTTAAAATTAAACTAAATGACTTCTTTTCAATCCTAGTAACATCTAACACTATTGAGCACGTGTAATGAGCAAGGCTTTGTGCTAGGTGCTGTATCTGCACTGTTTCTTAATTCTCACAACAGCCCAGCAAGGTAGGTATTATTAACTCTCCTTATGTTACAGATGAAAAAACACAAGCTCTAGCAAGCTTAAGTAACTTGCCCACCATCAGGCAGCTAGTAATTGGCATAGCTAAAATGTTCCTGAGGTTACATAACCACCAAACACCAGAGCCAGCACTATATCTAGGTTTTCTGATTCTGAATCAGGGACGAATCTATTGCAGTTCTTATGTTTCCACTTCAAGCCCTATATCATGGCAAAATACATTTGGTTGTCTTCTTTTGTTCAAAAATTCTAAATTAAAAGTGTTGGAAGGTATCATAAAAGAAAGTATTTTCTCTAGAGGTTATCCTTCAAATACAAGAAGGCAGAGCAGAAAGAGTTAAAAGACACCACCGAAGCTGACTTACCCCATAATTTATCTTATGCTATAAAAATGAAAGACTTCTTCAGTTTCCTGACAGCCTTGCTGTCTTAAAGGTGAAATGCCCTCAGGGTCCATAAATAGGTTTTGTTCTTTTGGAGTGCTCAGTGTTCCAGAGTCTTTTTTATCTTTAAAATATTAAGTAAACACTGTATAGTACTTAAACGGGCTCTGGGGATAGCTCTGGTTTGATTCTGGCCCTTCAGCAAAGCTACTGAAGTATAGATCTGAAGAACTAATCAAAAGAAAACCAAATTCACAGCTTTCTCTAAATATTTTATAGCATAACATTTTAGAGTTTCACCTGCCTGCCGCCTCTGCTGGTGTGTGAGCAGCTGTCCTGCGACCATGGATTGTGTTGCCCGCATGGACACCGTGTCCACAAAAGCAAGACCCAGCAGCCGGAGCCGGGCCAAAGAGAGGAAGGCGTCAGCACCTGCCTGCAGCAGCCTCCTTTTCGTGTTTGACTTCTCCTCTGTAGGAAAGCACATTAGGAGCTGCTTAAGATGAGCAATAATTTGCCAGGTTTTCGTCATCCCTCTGGCAGCAATGTCCACAAGGAGCACTTAACATTGCATGGAGAAAATGGTTCCCAGCCATTGACTTCCTCCCCGGAAGCAGCCAACCATTTCACAAATGGAGACCTGGAGAGTAGCAGGGATATCTGGGCTCAAACTCACCCCTGCTGCCGAGACAAACAAAAACAGCCACTAAACACTTAGTTTGCCAACAGTGTGTGTCAGTAGCATCATCATCTATACACAGAGGCTTTTTAATAGCAATTGTAAATGAAACTCCAACACATCCCCCCCACACACCCCCATATGAACTCTCGAAGTTCCAAGAGCAAAATCAGTCAAGGGATTTATTTTCAATGTATGTCCTAACTTCAATATAGGAAAAGAAAAACTGAAAAGCTTTTTCCAGTCTAGCAAGCAGTTGTGCATGTGTGTGCACGAACACACACACACACACACACAAAGACAGACATTGTGCTTTTTGTTCCAGGTCGCAGAAACACTGACCATCAATTTAAGCCCCTAAAATAGGTTTTTATGGTGATTTAAAGAATGTGAACTCCATTTCTCTCTCTGCTTCTCCAAAGACATGAGCTACTACAGGTACAGGTTAGGATGAGAAAACACAGAGACCTCATACCCACAGCATTTCTCCAAAATGTACATTTCTTTTTTCTTGACTCTGCAAAATGTGGAGAAAGGGGGAAATGCTGCACTAAAAGATCCCACCTAGGCTGGAAACACGAGCTAGAAATCCATCCGACATGCGGAGTTGGGCCACAGCCCCTTGTGTCTCTTCATATGCGCTGATTTACACGGGGGATGAGAAGCCTCAAAGGCAGAGAACTCGTACATAGCCCACAATTAGAGTTCAGATACAGATGGCAAGTCTGGCAAAAAGAAGGTCGGGGGGTGGCGAGGGGAAGGATAAGGTAAATAGCCTGGGAGCAATGCAGAGTCCTTGGGAAAGAAATCATTCCAAGGGGAAAAGGTATGTGACATGATGAACCAGACTAAGCAACAATCTGAAGTTTGGAGGAAAGTAGCAATCATGGGCCCTTGAAGTGGCTGTTTGGCACTGCCCCTACTCAGAAGAAAGGTGGGACTCAGCGGCCTGGAGTTGCAGCACCATGGCCATCCAGGGCAGGGTGGATGGTGATGTGGTATGTGGTACCCAGTAGGGCAGTGACAGCAGCCACTTAGCCAGGAGCATCATGAAACATGCCCTAGAAATATACTGAGAGACCAGAGCCTGAGAAAACTTGAGGGAGTAAGGTTGCCATCCTGCCCTGAGGTCACAGTGTTGGGGGGTATCCAGCCAGAAAAACCCTGAAACTACACATTAATGGATCATATTTGTACCTCCTGGATGTTGCAGGTTACTGAAGCACAATTATCCAATTTTCAGATACTCATTTTTTAAAGGTTACAGCTACGCACTCTAGAAGTACCACTCTTCGAATTCCCAGCATAAACTTCATATTGGAACATCCCTATATTTTTAGCTGTTCTGTGTTCTTATTGAATCCACAGCTATCTTTAGAGACAGATAGTGTCTGTAGTATCAATATATACAAAGAGTATCTGAAATCCAAGTATCTGTGTTAATAGTTAGGCACCTATTAACACAAACTTCTCCACTTAGACTAATGTGGAGATTTCTAATGTACAAGGTGGTCAATACTCGAGGACCCTGAATTTGTAAATCTTTTCCTTGTATCTTCAATGCTACCTTAATTTTCAAAAAGCAGTGTAAATTATAAAGAACACATGGTTTGAACAGAAAGTATACTAGAGCTTAGTTCATTTCCTGACAGTCTTTTGAGATGTGATAGTGGAGAATTAATGCACCCTGCAGCCAAAATATTTTGTTGCTATGCCTTCCAACTGGATGATTTTTAAAGTAATTGAAAAAGGTTTCAAACTTATGTGAAGTAGCAGTCATTCCATTTTCTGCCCCCTTTTACAATAAAACTACTTGAAAGAACTGCCTCCGTTTTTTCTCCTCTTATTCCTTCCTGAATCCACTCCAATCTGTTCTGTCTCACAAATGCTATGTTGACAAATCCAATGTCAATTCTCTGTTCTTATTTCACTCAATCTATGAGCAGAAACTGACTCCTCAGTACATTTCTTTTTTCTTGACTCCCAAATTTACTTCTATGGTCGGAACCTCTCCCCTGAACTCCAGACTCATGTGTTCAACTGCCTATTTCACTTTTTTACTTGATAGCTAAAGTATTTCAAACTTAACACGTACAAAGCCAGTCTTCATTTCTCCTTACTCTATTCCACACTTTCTCCTTTGGTTTTCCCCAGTTTCGATAAATGTCAAACCCATTCCTTCATTCCTTCAAAAACCTTGTAGTTACCTTTGACTCTTCTCTTTCACTCATACCCCATTGTCAAATCTGTCAACAAATTCTATAAGATTGACCTTCAAAATATATCCCTAATCTGACCACTTCTCACCATCTCCATCACTGCTACCCTAGTCTGAGCTTCCACTGGGATAAGAAATTATCCATCTCTTATCTGGATAATTGCAATAGTCTCCTAACTGATGTTCCTGTTTCCATTCCCTTGTTCTCTATCTAGTCTTTCTCCACACAGAAGTCACAATGTTCCTGTTAGAATGTAATCAGATCGTGTCACTTCTCTGCGCAAAACCCTTGCACAGCTTGATATCTATCACAGAGTGAAATCTAAAGTTCTTACCAGGTCTACACAGCCTGACCTAATTTGGAGCTCATCATCTCTGTGATGTTATCTCCCACTACTCACTCTCATTTCTTCCTCTGCCACCAGGCTGTCCTATTTGCTATTCCTCCAACACCTCAAGCATGTTTCCATCTCAGAGCCTCTGCACTCACTGTCCCCACTGCCTGGAGTTATCGTCTCCCATCTTCATGGCTCACTCCTTCCCTTCCTTCTGGTCTCCGTTCAAATATCCCCTGACCAGAGATGCCTCCTGACTTCCTGACTACTCTTTATAAAGAGAACACCCCTCATTTCCACTTGCCACTCTCCTTCCCCTTGCCTGGCTTTGTTTTGCCTTCAGAGCACTAATGATCACCTGACATAATCATTTGGCCTCTGCCATTAGAATGTGAGTTCTACAAGAGGAGGGACATTATCTGCTTTGATCACTGCTGTAACCTCCATCATCCAAAACATTATCTCACAAACCTGTCATATTTCAGCTCTTCCAAGACTTATATTTTTGGATATGTCTTAACATCTCTAAATTGGGGCTACATTGTATAATATGCAACATTTTTTCTTTCTTAGTAGCCCATAAAACAGTGGTCAGTATTGAAATTGACATCTTAGTGACAATGAAAGATGGTACTGGCATTCAAAATATATTTTGAATGAACAAATAAATCCTATTTATTATATTTCAGAAAATGTATGGGGCTCAAGTTCCTGGGAAAAGGGATACTGAATTATAATTTAACATACAATTTAATCTACTGATTTTGAACATTTATCTGATTGATACTGAAATAGGGGTTATAGAACAAAAAATATAGATTAAAAGTATCAAGAAAGGGGCATTGTCAAATGGAAATAGACTAGAGTAAGAAAGAGACAATACAGGCAAGAGAATCATCAGAACTTATTTCAAAAATTTAAGGTAATTAATCAAACAGACCTACATAACTCACCAGCCTCTGAGAGAAACAGTGTATTAACATATAAAACAAAACGTATTCATAATTGTAACCTGAGAACTAGTCATCAAAAAATGAATAAAATATATAGTGTGCTTAGTTCAAAAAGCAGAAAAATAGCACATTTTTTAAAATATGGTTAAAATATAAATAATTTGGCTTTTAAAGGTGATAAAATTTAATAATCTGGGCACACTTATGTCTCTTTAAATGAAGTCATCATCATGAGGGCAGTTCTCAGAGAACTTCTTTTGGTATTCACTTTACATTTGAACTAAATTTCATCAAGACCCAAGACAATCTCATATAAAAAGAAAATCTGGAGGCTTGGCACCGTGGCTCACACCTGTAATCCTAACACTCTAGAAGGCCAGTGTCAGGAGTTCCAGACCAGCCTGAGCAAGAGCAAGACCTTGTCTCTACAAAAAAAAATAGAAAAAATTAGCTGGGCATGGTGGCAGATGCCTGTAGACCCAGTTACTTGGGAGGCTAAGGAAGGAGGATCACTTGAACCCAGGAGTTTGAGGTTGCTGTGAACTATGATGATGTCACTGCACTGTAGCCAGGGTGACAGAGCGAGACTCTGAGGGAAAAAAAAGAAAAGAAAAGAGAGAAAATCTGGGAAACTATAGAGTTAAAAAATCTTTCTACATAAATTTTAATCTTACCTCTTATTTTGATAGATGTTCTGAGTTGAAATGTGTTGGAATGCTACTGATCATTTCCTTGTGCTTACATATTGCATGCTTCTGCAAGTGAACTTACTTTTACTCACCTTGTATACTTCCTGCAAGATGATGAAGGCAAACAATTTCATAATTTTCTAATTGTAATTTTCTTTTTGTACTATATTGCTGTTACACCCCGTTAAATTCAGCATATCATCATAAATTTAGAAAAATTTTTATCAAAATAAGAAAATAATGTAAAAGAAAATCAGCAGCAAATCGTGGTATTGAGGGCTGAGAGGTGTACTTTGGTGCAAAGCTAAGAGTATCACTTTCAGCTCCATATAAATGCAAACTGCTAATGCAGATTTGCGTTGTTCATGTGAAGTTTGTTTTGTCCATAAAGCTCATTTTCCACATCTCAGTTATTACAATGTTACATTCCTTTAACCTTCATCCCCCAGCTGTTCCATAGGGGCAGCAATTCCTAAAAGAGTAACTATGAAGACTAAATAATGTCATAATGCTGGTAAAAAAAAAAAAAATCTGAATGATGTCTGTTACATAGAAAGAATTTGATAATTATTATTACCATTATTCAATTTATTATTGTTATTAAGGAATTATTAATAAATTTAGGCTAAAACTTCCTAATCAAGGATCAATCTATGAATAAAATCTAGATTTAACAGAACCTCCTTTGGGCTGTTTCTGTGAGGACTCTGAGTGTGAACAAGGGGTGAAGGGTGACGCTTCACTTAAGTAATGAAGGAAATAAGAAAAAAGACTAGATAGAGCAGGGGTCCCCAACCTATGGCAAGTTGTATAATTATTCATTATATATTATAATGTAATAATAATAGAAATAAAGTACACAATAAATGTAATGGTTTGAATCATCCTGAAACCATCCCCTTCCCTATCTCTGGTCCATGAAAAAATTGTCTTCCATGAAAACAGTCCCTGGTGCCAAAAAGGTTGGGGATAACTGCTATAGAGGATCGATTACATTAATCCTTCACCCCCCATTCGTGCATGCATGCCTTTGTCCTTTGTAGTGCTCTCCTGCTCTGAGCATGACATCCTATCCCACATCTGGTTTCTGGGATCAACTGAGTGACTTGCTTTCGCCATCGGCATGTTAGCAAGCAAAAGCATGAAAAAGCACTTGCACAATTGCCCCTATTATTACTTCATGCCAATATTGCAAATTTGAATATCAACATAGCAGCTGAATTCCACTTAGAGACACATCTTAAAACAGGATCTCTTAGTAATTTTGATGACAATTTGTGGTTTCTGATTAGAAATAGAGCAAGTTTCCACAAGACAAGACTAACCATTCTTTCCCCAGACCATGTCAGCTCCTAAAGATATAAACTTAAAGGATTGTATGATGTTATTAAAAGCATTTTGTCACAGTTCAGGAGGTTTTTTGGTCTGTTTGGGTTTGCTGTTTTTTGTTTTGTTTTGTTTTGTTTTTTTTAAATTCAACTTGTCCATTCATTCCTCCCACCAACCCCTAGCTGTAATTGACTGAAATTCTTTCTGGAAAGGCATTGGATCGCACCACCACAATCAGTAAGAAGGACAGGACAGTGTGTGGTTGGTTAGCCTCCCACCCCTAACATTTCTTGTGGTCCTGTGAAGTTCAGGCTGCTGCTGTCTGGGCCAGCCCTTTCTTCAAGCTGACAATGCCACCTGCTTTGTTGGGAGTTTACTGTACCTTCTACCTCAAATGGACAGCAGAAAAGATGACATTTTTTTCAACTAATCATAGATGGTCTTTCATCTACATGATTACTGCTCCTTTGGCCCTGAAAGACAGCCTAGCTCTTTAAGTTTTACAGAACGCTCTGTGCAGGAACTAAGTTCCCAGGAGGCTGGGCCAGGGGTTGACTCAGGAGATGTTCCCACTGTGTCACACTCTTCCTACAGTGGTAAGGGACTCATTCCTTCCACTCTCTCCCCTCTCAGAGTAACTTCTTTGTTTCCCAGGACCCTCTGTCAATATGTAGAGCAAACTCTTTTCTCTCCTTCTTCATTAAACAGTTATAAATCTAGTGTTTGCGAGTCAAATCATCAGGTCCAAGGTCCTCAAAGCCACCTCTTAGGACTCCTGGGAGCCAAGAAGGAATTAGGACTCCTAGAGCCTAACCCAATATCCCAAAGAATGTGAGACAGATATGCAAATTCACATTCGCATTACACCTCACTATGTGCACTTCAGCATCAAGATTATACAAACAACTAGTTAGTCAATTATAGGTATTATCACATACACACTCACACTGAAAACCATTTTGACACTATGATGTGTTTGTCTTCTTTGCCCTAAATATTTAACCCACGTCATCTTTCACCTTAACTTTTCTGAAGCTAAAGCATATACATAGATAGGATTTTTTATTTTTAGGGTACAATTTACAATTCCCTCTAGAACATTCAAGTCACTGTGCTATGTAGGGTAGTTCTAACAAAGCAGAAAAGAGGAAAAAAATGCCTTCAACAAGACAATCCTTTATTACTGTAATATAATTCTGAACTCAAGCTACTCTAAAAAAATCACTGCAGTTTGCCACTAGAAAGCACCAATGAAACATAAAATGTTAACAGTAACTCATGGTGCCCCTAGGCATCCATAGCAGTCCTCTTTCCCCATAACAGTGGTGTGAGCCAATTCCTTCCTAACAGACTTCTGAATCATTCCTGATGAATGAGAACATCTCCCTGGAGGAGTCACCCAACGTGTTCACCAGACAGCTCTAGTTATCACCAGGGTTCTTGTACCTTGAAAAAATACAGTCAGCTCAACTCCCTTAGTGAAAACAGCTTTACTAATTACTGCTGAGTTGCAACCAGAGTTAACTTCCATTTTGCATATATAACGTTTGAAATGTATCACTGTTAATACCATAGCACCTTATGGCACTTTTAATAAATCTTCTAAATATCTTAAAGCCCCTAAATTCACTGTTATAAATAATCCAGTTGATTTTGCCAAGTATAAAAATAGTTATGTAGCACCTCTTCTCAAAGCGGCAGTTCTGGAAAGGCCCACCATTTCCTTTATACTGTCTTTATAAGAAATATCCCACCCATAGCCTGGGAAAGGCAGCTCTACATACTTTGTGTCCTACCATTTCCGGTATACGAAATAGAACCAGGATTGGACATCTGACCCAGACCAGGACAACAAGATTCTCCCTCCAAAACTTTAAATTGGGACCCAGAGAGTGAGTCAGTCAATTACGGTCAGGAAACAAGGTAACCTCATGAAAATGCAAATGAGTCATCAGAGAAGCCACTCTGCAAGAGAACAAAAACAAACAGTCTTAGTTGTCTATTGCTGCATAACATACTACCCCAAAACTCAGCGGTTCAAAACAACAAACATTTATTATTTCACAATTTATGAGGGTCAGGAATCTGAGAGCAGTTTAACTGGGTGATTCTGTTCCAGGGTCTTTCATAAAGTTGTACTCAAGCTGTCAGGTAGGACTACAGTCATCAGAAGACTAAACTGGGGCTAAAAGATCTGCTTCCAAGCTCACTCATACAGCTGTTGGCAGGCTTCAGTTCTTCATGGGCTGAACCCCTTAAGGAGCTTGGTTCCTTGAGGTATGGCATGGACCTCTCCATAGGTCTGCTCTCTAAGACAGCTTGTATCCCCTAGTTCCAGTAGCCCAAGAGGGAGAGAGGGAACATGTACCTAAGATGGAAGTCAAAGTCTTCTTTAACCTAATCTGAGATGGGACAGCCTATCCCTTTTTCTATTTTATACTCAAAAGTGAATCACTAGGCCCAGCCCACACTCAATGGGAGGAGATCACAAAGGGCATGAGTACCAGGATCAGTGGGAGCCATCCTGGAGGCTGACTACTACATCTGCCCTACAGCCCCCAGCGATTCACATCTCTCCCACATGCAAGATTCCCTCAACCCCTCCCAAGGCCCTAAGAGTTTCACCCCTTTATAGCATCAGCTCAAAGTTCAGAGTTTTGTTATCTAAATTACGTCCAAGTATTGACGAGGCTTCTCAGGTATAGTTCCTTAAGCAGAGACCCTCAAGTACAATTCTTCTTGATCTAAAGATTTGAAGTTAAAGAGACAAATTATCTGTTCTTACTCCTCTATACATACACACACACACACACACACACACACACACACACACACACACACACATTCACATACTCAATATAAAATGGAGACAGGCATTGGAAAACTGCTATCTATACATAATCCTGTCAGAAACGGAGGAAGTGGGGTGTACAAAAAAGTCACTGGCACATGGTAATTCTGAAATCCAGCTGGGCAAATGTTGGAAGTTCCTTGATTAGATTTCAAGATCTTGGAATAATTTTCCCTGACTGAGCCCTACCTGGTCAGATTGTATTTCTAACCTCTGACTCTTCCCTCCCTGTGAAATGTAGCATGTGTTTGTAAGTGAGCAGCTATCACAGATCCCGTCCTTCCATTAGAATTATGAGGTCCAAAGGTCACTCCTCATTCTATACTGTCCATTTCCCTGGGTCTAAGCTAGTGACGTTGCTGCATATGTAACTCTTCTAAGAACTTTGTAGATGTCCTATGAATCATTTTGGTGTTAACTCCATTAGACAAAAGCCACACTCACAAATCTCAAGATAAGCTCTTCTCTCTCTTGAGCCTTGGCCAAGATAGCTGAGAGATAATGCTCTTAAGCTTTCTAGAAGAAGTATTTTTTGGTTCCGAGGATCTGTCAGACACATCGTTAATATCTTTAAAGGGCCCTTTGTGGACTGAGTAATAGCTGGGGGCATGATCTTTGATCTTTCTAAGATCTTAACAGAAGGTTTGACAGTCACATCCTTTGCTTCATCTTTAGACTGCGGTTCTCCTGAGAGTGCTCTAGATTTGATCTTTAATCAAAGGCCACTTTTTAAATTTTGGCAGTATTTGCCATCTGGAAAGACTGAGAATTTTCAAAACTATCAGTCTTGGCTCCTTTTTAACAGTCCTTACCTCAGTTTAGTTCTTTTCTCTCCATTTTACTGTAAGTGGCAAGAGAAAACAAGATAGCACTTTCAACATTTTGCTTAGAGACCTCCTTAACTAGATCATCCAGTTTATGAAGCACATTTTCTTTCCACTTTCCAGGTTACTATAGGCAACAATGTTGCTAATTTTCCTTCCACAAGGTTTTCTCCTTTTCCTCATTTTACTACCAGCATCCATAAAAGACCAAGAGGCTTCTATTAACAACTTCTTAAAGATACTTTAGAATTTCACTAACACTGTCCTCAAAACTCAGTGCCTAGTTCGAAAGTCACTCCCACATTTTAGGTTTTCATATGGCGGCACCCTACTTCCAGGCTCTAAAATCTGCACTCATTATCTATTGCCTAACAAAGTACAACAAAAAATTAGCAGCTTAAAACAACAGACATGTACTACCTCACTGTTTCTGTGGATCAGGAATTAGAAGCAGTTTGACTAAGTAATTTGGGCTCAGAATGTCTCATGAGGTTATAGTCAAACTGTCAGGTGAAGCAGAACAAACTCAAGACTCAACATCTCAACTATGGATAAGGGATCCACTTTCAAGTTCACATTCTTACTGACAGGCTTTAGTTACTCAGGGTCTTTCAGACAGAGGGCCTCAGTTTCTCAAAGGCTGTTGGACCAAGGACCTCAGTTCTTCACCGTACCATGTGAGCCTCTTCATATTGCTGCTTGAAACATGGCACTTTGCTTACCACAGCACAGGTGTTCTGAGAGAGGGAAAGGCACACACTCAGGAGTGAAGTCACTCTATTTTTTAACTTGCTAATGGAAAAAAACAAACTCTGTAAAATAGTTTAAAGAGGTTTATTTTGCGTCAAACATGAGTGACCATGGCCAGGAGAGCCACACTCAAGAAGCCTTAAGGAAGTGGTCCTGAGGCAGTTGAGTTAAAGTTTGGCTTTACACATTTTAGGTAGACAGAACTTGCAGGTAAAATCGTAAATCAATACATGAAAGGTATACATTGGTTTGGCCTAAAAAGGCGGGACATCTCTAATCACCGAGTGAGCGTGGATCAGGGGGAGAGGGCTTATAAGTTATAGATGGGTTCAAAGATTCTTTGATTTGTAATTGGTTAAAGAAATAAAGCTTTGTATAAAGGCTTAGAATGTTTTAAGTTAGGATAAGGAAGTCTGTTCATTAGAGACAAGCCACAATATGCAGAGTCAGGTGATCTGTTAAACAAATTGATGGCCTGCAGGTATAACTAAACATTTGCTTTACATGGCCTTAGGTCCTGTTAAGAATTTGGTATCTTACTGTCACAGACAGAGTCTGTTTTGTCAGTCTTATTATCTCTGTTTTAATATTAATGTGAGTCAATTGTTGTATCTAAACTCCAAAAGGGAAGTAGAATTATGAGGAATGTCCAAACTCCCTTCCCTTCATGGCCAGGAACTCAGTTTTAAGGTTTTTCTAGGATCCCCCCCTTGGCTAAGAGGGGGTTCATTCAGTTGGCAGAGGGCTTAGGATTTTATTTTTAGTTTACAAATTAAATCTGAAAAGTGATGTTCAGTTACTTCCATCTTTAGAAATGGGTCAATAAATCCAGCCAATGCTCAATGGAAGGACATTATATAAGGGCATGAATACCAGGAGGGTGGTCACTGTGGACCATTTTAGAAGCTACCTACCACACAGATCCTGAGATGAGAGGTGAAGGCCATGTAAAAAACAGAAACAAAGATGAGCTGATGAATTTCCAGTCTCAGGGAACCTATCTCCTTAGTTGCGTTCTGTAAGATTATGGAATTCCTCTGAGCATTTAAAATAAATACACATTTGAATGAATTTCTGCTCCTTACAAAAAAATTATTCCTACGACTATATACTGTCTTCCTGCAGTGGCTGTACCCTACCTTCATGAAGCTTAAAGCAAATAAAATGTACCCCTCTGCAACCTAAACAAGACTCAGAATGTGAACTGACCTGAGGATACTGTAGAGCAGGCATGCTCTGTATTCTGCTGACCCTGTGAGCAAAAAGTTCTCTGCCAGCATATTAAGGACAGCACATTTATATCAGAAGCTGTGCTTTTAATTTCTGTGATATGTAATGAGGCAGTCTCACTAGCCAGAATATCTTATTAGGTCATAATGTGCTAAATGTAGTTTAATCAAGAGATGCCATTAGATAGCTTCTCAATGAACATCAAATGTAAGATGATTATACAACAAATTATCTGTGGAACCCCCATGAACAAATCTTAAGAAAGATGGGCTCTGTAATATAAGTAATAATACCTACATAACTAGTAATAATAATGAAAATAGCTAACATTTATTGAGTACACACATAAGGTTCTCTTATAACTCAGGATGGCTATACTAGAAATGCCTATAATTTTCCACTCTTCACAAACCTTTTTTAGAAAACTTACACTAAGAAAAGAGAACTTACTAATATTTGTTACTAAGTGCTAATATCTGAAATATTGCATTTATCTTTAGAACTCTAAAAGGTAGCTGCAGTTATTATCTGCATTCCAAAGCTGAAGAAACTAAAATTTAGCAACATTAAGCAACTAGTCTGAGGTCAAATAGCTTGCGTCCTAATAATCATACCCTGGGGTAGTCCCTTATCACATTATATTGGAAATGATCTGTGGGGTCAATCATCATGGCAAAAGTGATGGTGTGTGAGTTCTGGTGCTAAGTCATAAAAAACATTCCAGCTTCTCTTGGATCATTCATCCTGGGGGAAGACAGATGCCACACTGTGATAACACTCAAGAAGTCATAGGTAGAGAGTCTGGTTCAAGATGGCTGACTAGAGACATTGGACGCCCACCCTCTCTAGCATGAACAAACAAAATTACAAATGGAAAATCATACCTGGAATAGAATATCAAGGAGAGAACACTGGAGTCCAATAGAGAACTCATGGGAAACACCTGATGCACAGACGTAGAAAGAGGCGAGAGGCCAACCCAGCAGAGATGGGCAAGAGCCCAGAGGGACTTGGTATTGTGAGGAAAGGGTGAATGAGAAAAGCTTGGTGGACCACATCCCTGACTCAAGCATTATATAAGTGATCCATCTAACCAAAAGTACCTGTACCCCCATGATACTTTGAAATAAAATAAATAAATATTATCCAGCCTCAAGTATTTCTTTGTGGCAACACGAATTGACTAAGCACTACGGCTGAGGTTGCATCTGAAAGATTGACTAGGAAATAATCTGCTTCTAAGCCCACTCACATAGCTCTTGGCAGGATTCAGTTCTTTGCTGGTTATTGGCCAGAGATTTCACTCAGTTTCTCACCATGTAGACCTCTCCATAGAGCAACTCAAAGCATGGAATCTAGCTGACTTATCTTAGAGCAAGTGAGAGACAGCAAAGGGAGAGTACCCAAGAAGAAAGCCACAGTCTTTGTAACCTACTCCCAGAACTGAGACTACATCAAATCTGCCATATTCTATTTCCTAGAAACAAGTCAGTAAATCCAGCCCACACTCAAGGGGAGAATTTTGCACGAGGATTTGAATACCAGGAAGTGGGGATCATTGTAGGCTATCTTGAATATCGCACATCATGCTGGGATATGACTTCAGTAGTGTGAGTTAATGCTCTTCATCATTACATTCTATGCCTCCCTTGAGTATATTCCCTTAAGTTATGAATTCCATTTATGTAAATACAGCCCAAGCATTGATCTTCCCTATAATCAAAACACATCGTTCCAGAATATTTGGGGAGAGAGTGGTTAGCCTCAAGCCCGTTCCTGTGTAACCCCCATGTTTCAGCTGCCTCCACTCCCCAATCATATACCTATTGTGAGTCACTGTTTGATCAGCTGTACTCAGACTCAATCTCTTTACTCCTCAAAGTACCACCAATTCAAGGCTTCATTCATAGACAACTTTCCTGATGGCTCCAAAGTAGCCAAAATGATCATATTGTATCTCAGCAGGTAACTTTAAAATTGAGTGTTAGCCAATCCTGTCTTTAAAATTATTCCAGCGCCTTTAGGCACTGGAAACTTCTCACAGATCACCTTTCCCCAAGTCCCCACCTGCTACTTTATTCTTCCCTCTTCAGGGCTGCCATATAGAGATATGCAGGTTGTTCACTACACAAGGGTGCTAGGCTAAAGGGGTGAGCAAAGCACTGAAATTCAGCTCATGCTCTGCTCCAAAATCTGAGGCACATGTCTTGGGCCAACACCATATAGTCTTAGTAATATAAAATGTTTGAATTTTTCAAACCAACATATAAATGAGCATGCTTTTGATCAATGCCTCTATTTTATGTGCTTCAAGAACAGACTGCACTCTTAGCAGCATATTGTTCCCAGGAAGCAGATTCATAGGCAATTCATTCCAAGTTCTATATGGCCTCAAAAAGACCAAAGATTTAATATACATTCCCTGTGCCCTATGGCATGCTTAGCACTCAGTATGATAACTTACATGAAACAGAATGTTTAATTTGGAAATTTTAGCTGAAGCTACTTAGATAGGATATATGCCAGATACCAAGTGATTTTTGAGAAAAAAACCATGTGCCAATTTGCAATACATTATCCAGAAACCACATCAAAGTATGAAATTGGTTTGTACCCATAAGGAGGTATGAAAAACTTGAGAAAGTAGATCTGGAGAAAGGACTTTGTGAGGAAGATGAGGGTGCTGTGAGCTCTAACCCATCAGATCACCAAGAAGAAAAAATTGAGAGATTTCTGCCCTTTCACCTCTTGCTTAGCAGAAAGGGTGCCTCAATGGGACCACATAGAGAGCCAACAAAGGTCAGGGCCTCCCCAGAAAAACTGGGGAGCTGCTTTGGTGACAAAGTAAATGTAGGTTGTTGCTGCATGAGGGAAGTAGCTGCATTTGCAGTCAAACCATACAGGAGAATTAACTGTGGGCCAGATGTGAACCTCACAGAGCCAGGTGTCTAATCCAACCACCGGAGGGGTCAAGGGGACCCCAACAGCAAGACGTTATGTGTGAAGAGGATAACTGCACTCAGGATCAGCTTCATGGCATGCACCTTGTGCAGTTGCACATGACCCTGCTCTCAGAAGTGTTCCCCCACCCATGCTTGGTTTAATGCTCTATGCATTGAAATTCTTGATGATTCTATCTTTGAACATTTTTTTAATAAGTCAAATGGGACAATGTGCATCTGCCATTCTTTGCTACTCCACTTAGCATTTGTGATGTCCCACGATACAAAATTCAAGTGGACTCACAAGGCATGAGAGCTCAGTGAATTTCAAAGTGAGTACAAGGTAAATGTGTCATGTCTATAACTCCAGTGGTTACTTAACAGCCCCCAAGAGGCCATGCTTTGTATGTGAATTAGAATTTGTTTTGAACACAAAAAGAAGGCAATAGCATTCTAAGAAACACAAACAGCCAAGGAAACTTATCATATTCTTTCTTACTCATTTCACTTTTTTGTATTAGTTAACAATTTATACTAAAAATGATAATATAGAAGGAAAGGGAAAGACAGGGCAACTCATAGTTCCTTATCCTATCAATCTTTCCTTGCTCATCAGTAAGCCCAAGGTAGAGAGTGCCAGTAGAAGGTACTCATATCAAAAAGTGAAATAAAACAGTTGAGTTAGTTTTGTGCAGTTTTTCCACTGTTCTGTACATGTACTATGTCCCAGCTACAAAATACAGTCTGTGTAATTTCAGGAATTATGCATGTAAGTTAAATGCTCTTACATTTGTTTTGAAAACTGCATTGCAAAGTATAAAGATGAACAATAAAATAACACTAAATTAAAATATTTTTCTTGGGATGATATTAAACAGCAAAAATATCATGACAAGTCAAGAAACAGACTGTAAAAGAGAGGAAAAAGATTTATATTTTGGCTTTTAAAGACTTTTTTTCTACTTTTTGAACAACGGACCCTGCATTTCATTTTGTACTGGGCCCTGAAAATTATGTGGCTAGTTCTGACTACATCCACCCCTTAAGACTGTCTTCTCCATCAATTCCCTCTCCCCTGGAGAGGTCCAAATACACAGTCAAGCTGGGAAAAGAGGAGAAATATTATTGGGGTGAGTAGGACAAGGCCCTACCCGTCCCAATACAAGGTGTCCTGCAAGAGAAGAGGAGAAAGATTAACATTCATATTTTGACTATTGTTGGGAAGTAGATGTTCTAATGTTTGAATTGAGACTGATTTTGACCTAAAATGACTTTAGTACAGTCTATTTCCTAGATGTGAACAAAAAAGTAATGGAACCAGCCCTTCATTCAGGGGGAAGAAGAGATTATTCCACTAAATAAATTTTAAAGGAGCAACGGGGGACAGAAGTTGCATTTTTATCATATCTCATAAGTCATGTTTGTTCAACACTCCAGCTGCAAATGAAACAGAAAGTTTGAAGAAGTCTGATCAAAGCTTTGTCCCTCTCCCCCCAAAAAGAAAGCTTTTCTTGGTTTAGAACATCTTAGTCATAAAAATTACATTGAAAATGATTAGACTCCACAGCTGACTTTACCTCACAAATTTCCCATACATTCCAGCTCATGTTACAATTTCTTTGGGGAGCATTAAAATGATTTTTCAATTTTCTCACTCAATTTCTTCTATCTCTGCTGAAAATAAGAGATGACATTGCTTGATAAGAGCAAGTCACTTTGAATTAGACCAACTTGACTTTTGTCTTGCAGTCAATCAAATACAGATCGAATGTGGTTTTCTCCCCAAACAACAAAATACATATTGATGATCAGATTAAGTGGCTTTTATTAGTATAATTTCTCAATGATAAAAAATTCACCATGTAGAATATTTGCATTCTGCTTTCCATAAAGGAAATTATAAAGTTTTGTTGTAAAATCTTCGATTTTAGATTAAAAAGAAATTCAGAAAAAAAAAAGATGCAAAGATTTAGTTCATTGTGTTATTGACAATGTTTAAAAATTAGAAACTTCTAAAATAACAGTGGAATGGTAAATAAATGATGTTCCATCCACTTAAAATCATATTTTCAAAGATTTCTTATTAGTATGTAGAAAACAATTACAATATAGTGTTTGGTAACTAAAGCAGGTCATGAAATAGAAAGAAAACAATTACAAAATAAAGACAAGTATGTGTGCTGAAAAAAAAAAGAGTATGAAAAATTCATAAAGAAGCACTTCTTGTATTTTTAGAAATATAAAGGTTTGTTTTTAAATTCCTCTATTTTTAATCTTCTGTCACACTGATAAGCCGTGAATTTTAATTTATCACTTTACCACATCTTCAAAACAAGGAAAAAGCCAAGAAATTTATTTCTGAAGGATAAACACAATAAGGTTTCTGTTGTAATACATATCTTTAAAATATAGAACTGTAATTATTTCAAGTAGTGCACCAAAATTAGCCTCTCCTGATCAATAGATTTTGTCCCTGTGATTTTTTTCAGTAGAATAGAATTTCGTGAAGAACTTCCAAATCCATGTGGCAGAACACAAGTGCTTTTAAATTATTTTGAGAGAACTAATCAATACAAGAAATTTTATTTTCAACTGATACTCCCAAAAATAAAATTAAATGTTATAACATCATAAAACATAAATGTTAGGTTTAGAACAAATAATGAATACAATACATTATGAACTCAGTGTGTTGAAGGATTTGCTGATAAAGTAAAAGTTCATGAATAAACAAATCTTAACTTTATATGATGTGTCTGTCAAATCACGCTCTGTCTCTGAAATTATGCAGAAGTCCGAAATAGCTAGAAATGCCGAGCCCCTCAAGAGCCCCTTGCAGTTTCTTAATTGGGTTTTTTGTTTAATTCTCCATCATCTTTATAGTACAGAAGCTTTCTAGATGACATTTCACTGACCACTTAATGAGTGCTTCTTATTTTTCAACGTTGTGGGTGCAAGAAACACAAAAACTAATGCCTTCAGAGTAGCATAGAGTTACCAGATAGAATGTAGGACAGCCTGTTAAATTTGAATTTCAGATAAACAACAAATAATTTTTTGCATAAGTATGTCCCAAATATTTTATGGGATATAGTTTTATTTGCCAAAACTGGCAACTCTAAACTAGGGGAACTGAATGAAGATTTTGTTCCTACACTGCAGAATCAGTACTTGAACATCTGGACACTGCCAGCTGAGTTCTGCCCCTGCCTATCCTCTACTGGTGCCTTCCCCTCATCCTTCTAAGTTGGCCTATTTTTCCTAAAGCTTATTTCTTCCTCTTTTTTGGAGTCACAACTTTCTTTCATGAAATGTGTTTTCAAATAACTTCCATAAGCAATGATGTGTGGAAGGTAAGACATTCTGAGTTCTTACATGGTTGACAGTGCCTTTATTTTGCCATCACATTTGATTGATCCTTAATCGGAGTATAGAATTCTGTATTAAAAATTATTTTCCAGCCAGGCGTGGTGGTTCATACCTGTAATCCTTACACTTTGGGAGGCCAAGGTGGGAGGATTGCTTGAGGCCAGTTCAAGACCAGCCTGAGCATGAGTGAGACCCCATCTCTATAAAACAACAGAAAAATTAGCTGGGCATGGTGGCATATGCCTTTAGTCACAGATGCTTGGGAGGCTGAGGCAGGACACTTTGAGATTGCGGGGAGCTATATTGATGCCACCAGCCTGGGCAACAGAGCAAGACACTGTCTTCAAAACACAAAACAAAAAAAATTATTTTCCCTCAGAACTTTGAAAACGTTGCTCCATTATCTTCTAGCATCCAGTATCACTATGAGAAATCCAAGGCCAGCCTGATTCTCATTCTTTTGTGGGTAATCTGGTTTGCTTTTGTTTTCTGAAAGGATTTATGAACTTCCCTTCATTTTTGGGTGTATTAGTTTGCTAGGGCTGCCATAACAAAATATTACAGGCTGAGTGGTTTAAACAATAGAAATTTGTTTTCTCACAATTCTGGATGCGAGAAATACAAGATCAAGGTGTCAGCAGGTTTATGGTTCCTTCTGAGGCTTCTTTCCTTCTGCCACCTTCTCACTGTGTCTTCAAGTGGTTATTGCTCTGTCCGTGTTGTCCGTGTCCTGATTTCCTCTTCTTTTAAGAAACCAGTTGTATTGGATTATGGCCCACCCTAGTCAGCCCATTTTAACTTAATTACCTCTTTAAAGGCCCTTTCCCCAAATATATTCACATTCTGAGGTACTAGGAGTTAGGACTTCAACATATGAAATTTGAGGATCACAGTTAAGCCCATGGTGGTATGCTGAAATTTCACAGTAATATTTGTGGGCATTAGCCATATATTTCATTTATGTTGTTGGTCTCTCCATGGACTCCTTCAATATAAAGATTTGTGTCTTTCAACTCTGGCAGGTAATAAATTACCTGTTATTTCTTTGGTAATTTTCTCTTTCACTTTGTCTGGCCTCTCCTTCTGAAACTTTTATTCGTCAGTAGTGATATTAGTAGAATAGGCTAACTGCTGCAACAAACAACTCCAAAATCTTAGTAATATAACACACAGGATTTATCTCTCACTGATATGACAATGTAATGTGAGTTGATAGAGGAGACAGCTAACCGGGTATGGGACAGGTAAGGGTCTGTACCAGGCAGTGACACAGGGACCCAGGGTGTCTAGTGTCTGGATGTCCCCTAGAGCCTTGAAGTCCTTTTGCTGAATTCTCTGCTCCCACCTACTATGCAAGACAGCATGCAGGATCTCACAGATGTTAGTGCTCCGTTGTAAAAGGAGCATGTATCACTTCTGCCAGAACTTGGAACTTCAGTGGAGGCTGGCAAATGGAGCAGAGCAATGAGCCTAGGAAGGAGAGGAATTCGTAGCCACCAGATAGCACTGTCAGTCTCTGTCACAGAGCTCCTGTATCGAGCCTTTCTGCTTCTTCTCTCTCAGAGTTTCTATTCCTTTTGCCTTTTGTTGCAGTCTTTCTAATAGAAGATTTCTTCTACTTCATATTCTAACCGTATATTTTTTATTTTATTTTTATGTACTACTTTTAACTTCCAATAATTTTTTTTCTATTTTTTTACTAGCATCCTCTTCTTGTTTGATGGGAGCAATATTTTTCCAACTTCAAATCTTTGAAAATATTAATTATAGTGTGTTATCTAAATTTTTAAAAGTTCTTCACCTTGCTCTGTTTCCTCCAAAACATGCTGCTATTTATATACTCCGGTTGTTTTCTCAGTTTGCCAGTTTCCCACAAATTTATGGTGATTCTTGGATCCCCATAGTTATTTAAGAATCAGTCAAGAAGGCCAGGTGTGGTGGCTCACGCTTCTAATCCTAGCATTCTGGGAGGCTGAGGTGGGAGGATTGCTTGAGGTCAGGAGTTCAAGACAAGCCTGAGCAAGAGTAAGACCCCATCTCTACTAAAAATAGAAAAATTAGCTGGGCATTCTGGCATGTGCCTGTAGTCCCAGCTACTTGGGAGGCTGAGGCTGAGGCAGGAGGATTGCTTGGGCCCAGGAGTTTGAGGTTGCAGTGAGCTGTGATGATGCCACTGCACTCTAGCCGGAGCAACAGAGCGAGACTCTGTCTCAAAAAAAAAAAAAAAAAAGAATGGGTCAAGAGAAAAGCTGGCTGTGAGTGCTGAGTGGCCAAAGAGTGGGATTATGGGGAGCCTTGCTAACTACCTTAATTCTATTCATTGTGTTCAATGTCTATAAATAAATAGTAAAAATGCCTCTTTGATTTTTGTGATATGCTGGGCTGGAGATGATCATCTATTCGTCTGTCTATAGTATTCCAGTTAACTCCCTTATTTTAAGTCTCACATTACAATCCCAGCCTCCATTGAACTTGGTGTTTCTCGGTCCCAGGAGTTTCTGGTTCTGTAAGCAGATCTGTTCTCTCCTTAGCCACATCCCTTTTTAACCTAATGTCCGGGTGGGGCGTCTTCACCTCTGCTCACCAGGCAGTATTGTCAATCTGCCTTCATTGACTTCTCTTACCACTCATTGCTCCTCCTCTTCCATCCCTTTTAGTTCTGTGGCTTATACTTTTCCTTATTCCTGTCGTATTACTTTGATGGAGTTCCAGGGAAGAGGTAAGTGTGTGTGCTCAAACATTAATTTAGTGATGTCACTTTAGGATAAAAGACTAGTGTAATAATGTCTTGCTGGAGTGCCAGAAAATCCTTCATAATCTTTATTTTATTTTATTTTTATTGTTGTTGAATTAGATATTTGAAGTTAATTTACAGCAGTGAGCATTGTGGGGATTATATGTAGATTTGGTACCAGAAGAGTTAACTAAAGCTCTTATCAAAAGGAGAAACTACCTGAATAGGAACTAGCTGAATAAAAAAATACTGATATGACTGCTAGGATGTGTTTTGCATGTAGAAATATGAGTCACAGCAGCAAAAATATGGGGGGAAAGTATTGATTGTTATGAATGTTTCCACAGGATATACTGAGCCTACAAACACTTTTCTTTCTCTTCATTTGGCTTCCTCCTGGATGATATTCTAGGATTTCCATTAGTAGACTCATTCCACTTCAGCAAAATGTAGCAACTTCTTCCAAATTAGTTTTCTCAACCAGAAGGTGCATCAGATCACCAGGAAAGCTCGTTCAAGATACGCATCCCTGCTATAGCCCACCCCCCTGGGCTTGTCAAACTTTCTCAGGAGGGGTACTATGCATGTGTACTTTGAAAAGGCTCTGGAAGTGATCAGGGTATTCTTCTTCCCATGACACATCAAGCCCCCACCTCCCACACACCATACACACTGTAACTGCAGACTACTGTTTTAGACAGCAGCTTGTTCCCCAGCACAATCATCTAAAACACATGTTCCACATGAAACAGAATAGTGTGGTCATTAAAAACTCAGTTTCTGGAGTCAGGTTGGGCTTGAACTCAGGTTATTGTATGTATGACCTTGGCCAACTCACTCTGACTCTATTGGTTAGAGCAGTAGATACAAGTAACATTGACTGTTATCTATTTTCCAGGCACCATACTAAACGCTTAACATGGATTAACTCACTTAATTCTGCAACAAGCTTATGAAGTAGGTGCTATTCAAGGAAATTAAAGCATAGAGAGGGGATAAGTAATTGTTAACTTGCTTAAAATTATACAGCCAATCAGTGATGGAGCTGGAATAACACCAAAGTCATTATGCGCTTGGCCATTTTATTGTATTGTCTCCCAGAAATAAAGCAAGCATGAAAGAGAAAAACCTACAAAGAAAAACAGGAGTTCATGAATCTAACAGATAAAGAATCCAAAGTGAAAAATCTATGAATGGTATTAGCCTGGTACTGTGCTAGAAACTAGAAACCAACTGAAAAACAATAGGAATGAGGATAATGTTCAAAGGAAAATAACTGGGAGATCTCCCATAAAAGCATTGTATAGATACAAAAGGGATTCCCATTTATCAGCTTCTCCTCCACAACTAACCTGATAGATGAAGAATGGCAGATGTGATGTCATTGTCACACCTGGCCTTTTAATAGACTTCTGAAAGCACTGAATGGAAGTCTCAGTACGACAGCCATTCAGCAGGTTTAGAAAGCACCAAGTCCAAAACCGGAACAGGAAGACGCAGGGCTCTGGAAGGGATGAAAGAAAAGGGGACTAACAACACTGATGATTATTTGGAGAATTTGAGGGAAAGATTGAGGCAAAATATACAGGTTAATTTTGCAGATATACACACACAAAAAATTAGAACTTCTTGACTCCGTAGTGAACAATATTTAGCGAATTATAATTATGTAAATATGATTTATGGCTTTTCAACTTTTTGAATCAACCTATAGACTAATCATAGACAACCTTATTTTTGTTTAAAAACAGAATATAACATACGTAAGATTGCAACTATGAAAAAACCCAAAATCCATAACTTTGAAAGGCTGCTTGTAAGAGAGGGGCCACACTTCCCAGACTGGCTGTGGGGAGTTAGCTCCACCCCTCTTGCATTTCCCCTGCTCTTGGGCCCTGAACAGGCTGAACTTGGTTGCTATGGCACCATGGGCTGGGATCCTCCCCACTGGAGCACAAGCTGCACTCAGTTGCTATGGCACCATGGGCTGGGACCTTCCTTTCCCTTCGGGAGGACCCGCCCTAGCTGTCAGCACATCTTTCCTTCAAGGAGATGGGCACTTCCCCACTTCACATCTCTGACCCCCACTATTTTCTCCTGTCAGTTCCCCCAGGTGGGCTCCCTCACCTCCCAAGCCCAGCTCCTAGAGTTCCCTCAGCATCTTGCTCGATTGAATCTTGGGGGCATGGGATCCAGCCTGCGTATCTGACCCACTGATATACATCTCCACAAAACACCAACCTGCAGAGAGGTCCCAGATCAGACACCCCAGATCCCCTGCAGGTCTCCAAGGGGAGAGGCAAGGGCCCTAGTCTCTGTGGAAACTTCAGACTGCTGGATGCACCAGCTGGGGGGAGGCCGCTTGCCAAATTCTTGGCTCAAACTACTATGCCTGTTGCAGTGGGTGAGGGAAGGGCAGGGAGAGATAAGAGTCTGAATGGAAAAAAGTCTGCTCTCCAACCTTTTGGGTCACTCTCCTTGGAGAAGACCCCCACGCATAGTGTCCAAGCTCTGCGATCACACAAGTTCTCCCCACAATTCTGTGATTGCCACAGTGCTTGAGTGTGTGGGGGTGGAAAAGCTTCCTAGTAACTTGGCAGCCCACTGATCATGGAAGGATTCTGAGAGGGAAAAAGGGATCCCCACTTACCCCTTCACTGGGCTCCAACCCTCCTTGAGTTTGGTTCTTGCTGATAGCTTTTATTCTTTTCTCCTCTTCCTTCTCTTCCTCACAATTTTCCAGGTCCCTGGCAGACTCCAGCACTTCTCTCACTGAAATTCAACTGTGCTGCATCCCCTTTCTTGTCTCCCCTATCTGAAACCCTCCCTTCTCTCTAGGATGGTCCAAAAAGCGAAGTCTCTAGTCAGCCATCTTGCCCCATTCCCCCCCCCAAAAATTTTTTTTAATCTAGCCATGGTTCATATGCATGAAAGAAGTAATAATGATACATCGTTAATAAAAAATGAAAATTGAAATTGAATTATACATAGGAAAGATGCAGTACCTTTTATCTCCTAATTTCATAAAAATGGCAGAAGTCTTTTCAGAATCTCCCCAAGCGTCTTTATCTATCCCTTCATCTTCTAGTCAAAGCTGCTTTTCCGTAGGCACTACCATTTGGAAAAAAGTTTAAACCACTTTCTTCCTTTTTATATGTCTGCTTTATTATCAATATTGAAAATGTCAGAAAAGTATTCTCTCAATTCTTTTAATATATTTTATGTTTATGTACATTCTATGACACTTAAAAAGTGATGTCACAATGTTGTCTTGTATTTTATTTAATATGTTTGGAATTTCAGCTGCATTATAAATAGTCTTTGGAATGTAACTATCATTTACCATATAGTTTTTCAATGATAATATATGTTCTGAGTGCCAAACGATTGATGAATACTTTTGAAAGACAAACCTACATTGGAGGGACTATTTAACTCCTTAATTCATCTGACTGATGAAATTCTAGATTTACAAGAGCACCCAAAAAGTGGATGCCACAGTGATGAAAGTGTGAACTGATAAATAAGATGACAACTAACACCAGATGTGACTTTTCTATTGTATTACTTTGTGCTATCTAAGAAAAATAGCATAAATTTCTGGAGCAATGCCATGTGAAATCCTGCAGTTTTGTGTAACATCAGCAGAATAGAGCATAATGTCAGCTATGTTTTCCTAGGCTGATCATAGCTCATGAAGAGAGGATGTCAGCTTGCCAAAAAGAATATTATATGCTAAGCACTGAAGTATAAAGTACTGAATTTTACCATTCAAAAATATAGGACAAGATTAAATCATACATACTCTCAATCATGGGAGGTAGTGATAAAAAGAAGGTATCAATCTTATAGGCCATTTAAGAGTTTATTAATTATGAGTGATTAGCTTTCTGTGGAAATAATTTAGCAAATAGCTTTTGTCCATCCAACAGACCCCTAAGCATAGCATAAATATTGAAATATGTGAAAGTAGGCATATATTCTATTACATTGAGTTTTGTCAAAAAAATTTTTAGATTTTTTTTCAATTAAAATTAGTCTTGTATGACAGATGCCTCTAAACTGAGAAATTTTAGAAAGCCCAGGTTACAGCAACAGGACTTTGAGTTGACTCCGGGCTTAGTACTGATTATACTTCTCTGTTCATGTAAAGGATCAAACTTTTTGGTAAGTACAGCCATGCAAATTTGTTTACTGGGGAAAGAATTTTTGCCAAACAGCAAAAAGCTAAAGAGAATTTCTACAAACAACTTTCACAAGAAAAACTCTGTTATCCTTAGTTTCTTTTCATTATGTATGACTTTGTTCTACTGTAATTGATAGGAAGAAATCTGCCATTCAGAACAGCATGGCTTCTTCAGAATCACTGAGTTCAGAATTTTTCATGCTATCCTATGATTGTTAGGAAAAAAACATTTTTAAGAAGGAATAAATTTACTGTGCAGAATCCTCTGAACTTCGGCTGTTTCTCTTTGGCATAGTTATCTACAGTCTAGAATTGTTCTGACTATATTGAGTAAAATTGCTCTCAGAATAAGCACGGTCCTTGAAAATACTTACATATTTATTATATCCCATTCATAACTTTTTTTTATGCCTTAATTCTACTTTGAAATTTGTAGAACATATGTGAGGTCACAGTAAGCCCAATATTATGAAATACAGACTCTTTCATCAGGGATACAAGACTGTCTTGTGTTTGGGGAGGCAACTTCATTCCTTCATTTCAAGGTAACATGTTCTGAATACTTGGATTAGAGTTGGTGAATAATCTCTCTGGTTTCAATGAAAACATACACCTCCAAAAAGCATCTTCCTTAGCTTGCACCCTAAATTTTAGAGTTGCTCTTGTCTCCTCTGTTTTCTATTCTTACTTTAATCAGTCTTCTAAGTAAATTGATCTGACATACATTTTAAGTGATATCCTGTGCACAGATGATTTCTCTGTCTACCCCACCAGCCACTTCTCTACTGAACCCTAGTACCATAAACTTCCTGCTGGGCTGCCTCCCTGGATGCCCCAAAGGTTCATAACTGAACATCAACTTTCTCTTACATTTTATACTCCCTCTTGTGATTTTTATATCTACAAGTGACACTCCTATCACCTGAGCTAGAAACTAGAATTATGCTAAAATTTTTCCTTTCTTTCAGTCCTCAAGCATCCAATCAGAAAATGAATCTTGTTGATTTGTTACACCAGAATAGTCCCAGAAGAGCCCAGCAGAAATATGGGATGAGGAGCTGAAGACCTTCCCAATCCCATCCTCACATTTCCATCTCCTACACACGTGGGAATCTATTTTTCTTAAGTTTCAAGGAGTTTTTTGTTTTGTTTTGTGTTTTGCTGAAGGAAATAGAGAGCACATGGGGCCCTGGGACTCAGGAGAATAGTGAAGTAGCATGGAAGTAGAGAGCAATATGGTATCTATTTGCCAGCCAGTTCAAAGAGCCAGGTCTCATGGTGGTGCACAACTATAGTTCCAGCTACTCAGGAGGCTGAGGTAGAAGGATCGCTCAAGCCCAGGAGTCTGAGGTTGCAGTGAGGTATGATGATGCCACTGCACTCTAGCCAAAACAACAGAGCAAGAACCTGTCTAAAAAAAAGAAATCCAGATCTGACCCTCTATATAGAACGGGATGCACGCAGAAGCCAAAACGCAGATGCTATTTTTATGAGAGAAATAATAATACTTCCCATAGTTCTGGCCTCATCATTTCACCCCAGACACTTGCATTTGCCTATTACCTGGCTTTTCTGTACCTGTGATACTCCTTCAGTTGGCCCTTTACAGAGCTACTAGAGTAGTCTTTCCAAAGCATTAGCTTAATAATTTCATTCCCCTGTTAATAAGATGTCAAAAGCTACCCATAGCTTTTAAGTGATATATCTAATTCACTATCCTACTCTTCCCATCAGTCCCAATGCTTTGGTGACATCAAACCACTGGTAGCTACCTAAATATACCCTACTGTTTTATGCCACCATGATTTCACATAGCTGTCCCCTTTTCTTAGGTCACCCTCCTTTTTCCTCACACAACCAATGTGATAGCATTCATTTATTCTTTAAAATTACTCAGCTATTGCCCTGGGAGGAAAGGCTTTCCTGGTCCCTAGAATGTCTTATATACCCATCATGCATGTCACCAAAGCACTCTGCATTTACCTCTACTACACTCATCCACTGTTACTTATCTCTTGCCCCCATGAGATTTTAAGACCTTTGAGGAAGGGTTAGTCATCTTTCTTTTATCCTTGTACTGCCTGGCACGTAACAGATACACAATAAATTTTTCTGTATAAACAATACAACATTTTTTTCATAGAAACATATTTTCCTAGTTGCAAACAAATTGATATACAAATATACTTTGTGAACTCAATCTGTTCTTAAGTTTTATAGGCTCTATTCTGGGAAATTGAAAGTCACTTTATATACCACATGTGAATAATCAGTTGTCAAACAGAATACAATCAAATGCACAACTCCAAAACTGCATCAAATATAATTTAACTTTTATTAATTTGGCACCTTCCTTATATCTTCGAATGTCTCACAAGCATAATCATGAATGTCAATTTGCATTGTATTATACATAAAAGATGCCAACATAATGATGAAGATTTTTTTAGCCTTGATTACCAGAATATTTTGTGTATTAACATTTATTATTTTTGCCAGAATTAATTCTAAGTTGCATGTCATGCACTTCACAAGGAATGAACTTAGCTATAAATGCTATCAACACAAACCTTCCAAGAATTTTATTACAAACAGTATAGTGGTATCCCAGACTCCAACACAAATTCATTGGAACTGCAGTTAAAGGCATCTTTCTTTTGTCAAATTGTCATTTAGGTAAATATGCTTTCAATGTCAGAGATCTCTGGCTGTAAAACAAATAGAAATTTCATAAAATGTCTTCTAGAGCTAAACCCTCTAAAAGACACAACATATGTACTTATTAAAGATTATTTAATGAAATTGCTAGTGGATACTTGTTTAAATAAAGTCCAAAGAACAAAAATAGTTCTTTCTCTATCCTGAGAAGCATCTCTTATTTTCAGAAATACTGGATATATGATATGTTTTTCCAAATAATTGTAAAAGGATTCTTACTAAATATTGTGCTAAAAACACAATGCTTAGTAATCAATATTTTAATCACAGAGAAATCCTTTATTTTAATGAATTGTGTATGCCCTCTGCACAATTAGTTGACTTTCCATATTTTAATTTGAAATGCTTTTCACATTAAGGCATTTTTTTTATGTATGAAAATGAAGCAATTGAGCTGCCAACAGTGTAAGTTGCATTTTGAGCTGTTTTTCAAAACAAGAATAAGATTTTCATTTAGCCACTCATGTTTGGGTCAGTAACAAATACGTGTGAGATGGCTACCTGGAATTCTAGCATTGTCTATGGCCAGGTAATAGAGATTTATTCTGCATTATATAACAGGGATTTGAGAGTACAACATTAATGACCTTGGCTTCAGTCTCTTAAGTAGTAGGCTTCAACCAAGATAGCTAGCTTTAAAGATACACTAACTGTCTTAGTCTATTTGGGCTGCTATAACAAAAATACCATAGACTGGGTGACTCAAACAACAAACATTTGTTTCTCACAGTTCTGGAGGCTGTGCTGGCAGATTGGGTGTCTGGTGAGGGCTAAATTCCTGGTTCACAGACAGCAGTCTTCTGGATACGTCCTAACATGGTGGGAGGAATGAGGGAGCTCTCTGCTGTCTCTTTTATAAGGGCACCAATCCCATTCATGAGGACTCCACCCTCGTGACTTAATCACCTCTCAAAGGCCCCATGTCTAAATACCATAACATTGGGGATTAGGTTTCAATATATGAATTTTGTTGGGACACACACGTTCAGTCTATAGCACTAACCACAACTCAACAAAGGAAATTATGCATTCAGAATGCACAATTCTGAGTGTGATATGGATGCTCCTGTATCACAGTGATGTCAATATCATGATCATGCATAGTCCCCGTATTATTAGTAGGTATCCTAATGATATCAATATCATGATCATGGTTATTCTCACTTAAAAATTAAATTCCCAAGCTCTAGTTATCAATAAATGCTGAACTATACTGAAAAAAAAAACCATTAAATTAGCACATACTTCTTCAGTGTGAACAGTAGTCCTTTGATGCACATGAAATCTTAGATGATGTTTGTCACCAGTTAACATTTTTCAGGATGTTTTTTCCAGATGATAAATCTCTTTTCACACACCGCAATTTTTTTATTAGCACTTCTCCATGAAATGGGCCTTTTTATTTTTAGCTCTGCCTAGACTAAATTCCCTTTGATGTATATTTCAAGCTTCCCCTTTGACTAGCTCAGCATTATAGACCTCACTAAATCCTTATTCAAATGGCAGGCACGACACTGCTCCCTTCTCTAATCACAGCGGCCATCCCCTAACAGAAGCTATTCCAAGTCTCTTGGGGAAAAAAATCATGTTTAATCTATGAGGAGAAATTTAAGGTGGCAGGATTTCATTTTTCTAATGTATATACATGTGCACAAGATACAAGAAACACAAAAAAGTGCTGTTTAAAGCTTTTCGTTTTGTTTCGTTTTGTTACAAAAGCAATATGCAGGACCTATGTACTGAATTACAATTATTCTGGCTTAATTTGACAACTGTGGAATTTGGAATGTAATATCTAAGGAATACCTACAAAATGAAGTTCAAATGGAGGACTCAGATCTCAGACAAAGACAAATTGGGAGGTAATTAAACAGCCAAATGGACGAGGTTACTCCAGCCTTCATCTTTCCTATCAATAGAGGGAGCTTTATTTACTTAACTTGCCATTTTCAAAGAAAGGATTATGAAAGAAAATTAAAGAATAAAGGGATTGTCATCCAGATAAGAGGAAGTGGAGGCATGTAAGCCCTAAAAGTTTGGATAATTATTTTTTCAAATTTATGTTTTATGCACAGTTGACAATAAAATGTCACTATTTAATTAATATATATCAAAAAAAAGTTTTTAAAAATCCTCTTCACATTACATCTCATTTTCAAATTGAAAATTAGTATTTCCATTAGGGGCTTATATTTTATATTTTACTTTGGCACACCTCTAAAGGATCAAAATTTACTTTTCAATTAAACATTATAAACTTAGCACTCAGTTATTTCAAGGGCAGGCAATAGATGCCCTAGGGAGAGTAAGTATGTATAAGGTAGCAATTGCTGACTCTGTTTAGAGCCTTTGAATAAGGTAGCAGTCACTGATTTCACTTACAGATTCATGGGCGAATGGGACATGTACTTCAGTATATATCAAGGCAGAACAACAGGAGCAAGAATGGAGGTATGAAGTGCTCTAAGAGTCAAAGTTGAAATAAATCCCAATTGATGAGGGAAGTGTTAAGATTTTCCTGAAAGAAACAGTAAATGAGATGTATCTTAAAAGTTGACTATGGGCCAGGCGCAGTGGCTCATGCCTGTAATCCTAACACTTTGGGAGGCTTAGGCGGGAGGATCATTTGAGACCAGGAGTTCGAGACCAGCCTGAGCAACATAGCCCGAGATGCCCTCTCTACAAAAAATACAAAAATCAGCGGAGCAGGGCAGCACAAGCCTATAGCTCCAGCTACTCAGGAGACTGGGGCAGAAGGATCATATGAGCCCAGGAGTTTGAGACTGCAATGAGCCATGATGATGTCACTGCACTCTAACCTGGGCAATAGAGCTAGACCTTGTCTCAAAAAAAAAAAAAAAAAAAATTGACTATGAATTGTAGAGGCAGACATAAAAAAATTTAGATATAGGGGAGACATGAAGTAAAAGAAAAGGAATTTCAATGGCATGAGGTACAGAGAGAAAAATAAATAGCAGTCTGATTTGATTGAACTGTAGAGTTCAGGAGAAAAAGAAAATGGGAAATTAAATTAGAAAGAGGTTAAACCAAGGTAATTTCATGGGAAGCCAAAGCAGGAATTTGTACTTTCATAGAAGTATAGAATTTTACAGTTGAAAGGAACTAAAGGTCCATCTACAGCATCCTTCCAATTTTTCAGTTGTAAAAACAGAAGCCCAGAAAGATAGCATGAATTACACTGCTAGTTAGCGGCAAAGCCAAGATATGAATAAAAGTTTCCAGACTTCCAATCCAACAGTACTTCCACTCCGCTGCTTCTGAGTAGAGACAGGCTTAGAAACGCGTTATGCAAAGATCGCCCTGGCAGCATCTAAAGAATAGATTGAAAATGAGAAAGAAAAGAAGCAGAGATTCTATTTAGAAGACCTAATAGACTAGCCTAGGTGGGAGATAATAAGGGCCTGAAATAAAGTGAGAGTAATGAGAATGGAAAGGAACAGACAAATCTGAGTAGCATTTCTCGAGCCGATAATTCTGTGGGGTTAATAAGTGATGTGAGGCGGGGGAAATGGTTCTTGTTCATTTAAGTTTGGTAATGCTAGGTTAAACCACGATAAACAAATGTCTTCACTGTGGGATTTCTAAGAGCCTTTACTAATGTAAACTAAGAATCTCCTAGAATGAGACAGAGAAAATCAGTATTGCCCAAATTATTTTAAAAAGAGAATTTTTTAATAGAATAACTATTAAAGTGAATTTTCATAGAAAAACCAATTTGTGAAACACCATGTTAAAGACATGATAAAAAATGAAGGATTTCATGAGTGCTTTTACCCTTATGGGAAAAACGAGAGAAAAAAAAGAAGTCAAAATAGACTCTTCAGATTCACAAGTCTAAGTGTAGGAAAGAGCTGGTTTGTTTCAGCACCTCTGTTATTGACGATAAATCACTCATATATCCCATCAGTATCAATAACAAGAATCCAGTTTGTGTCTTATCCAAAATCTCTTGTGCAATTTCAGTCCGTTGGAAGGTAATCTCTCAAAATTGTTTGGGAAAACACAGTAGTTTCATAAATGAGTAAACACAGTCTTCAACCCCAGAAACATTTTAAATTAGTACAGAAATGTTTTTAAAAATCAAGACCTTAGTGTTAATATTTGTTTGCACATCGGTTTTATATACAGGTACCATTTAAGAACATTTGGCCTATTTAAATAACAGTTCAGACTTATAACTGCAATTTAAAATGTATAATTGAACAATGGATTTAGACTGGCAATTTTAATTGGCATCTTACTCTTAAGAGAAATTAAATTTCACCAACTCAGTTTAATATTAGTTATTTTTAGATTTATAAAAATTAAGACCTGAGAAGATTTTGTTTATAAAAAAGGATAATTGTAGTGTTTATGAGACAAATTGAATATATTAAATTTTTAAATACAAGTTGAAATGTTTAAGTGAGTTCAATTAACTAAGTTTGTAAATATTCCCAAATTCTAATCAAAGGTCCCTTGAAAGTGAAGCTGAAATTTGTTGATCTTTTTTGCTGATCTTATTATCAATAAAATTTGTAAGGTGAACCAGAGAGCTAAAGGAAGAACTATTGTTTGCTTGTTATTATTTGTATTTTTTATTTTAAATAGAATAGTAATTTTAAATATCAACTTTTGTAGTTACTTTGAATAGTGTTTTCTGCAAAGAAAAGCTTCCCCTGGAGGCAGTAAAACCTCATATTCAACATAATTCCAGAGAAGTCATTGAATCTGATGACTGAGGGGCAGATCACCGAGGTCTTTTTTTTTTCATTTTTATTTTTTAATTATTATGAGTACATACCAGTTGTATATCCTTATAGGGTGCATGTAATGTTTTGATACAGGCACACAATGTGCATTAATCAAGTGAGGATAATTGGGGTATCAATTACCTCAAATATTCATCATTTATTTGTGTTAGGAACATTCCAATTCTACTCTTTTAGTTATTTTAGAGCATACCATAACTTATTGTTGACTATAGTCACTTTATTGTGCTATCAAATATCATTCATTCTACCTATCTAACTATATTTTGTACCCATTAACCATCCCCACTTTATACCCAACTCCCCATTACCCTTCCTAGCCTCTGGTAACCATCATTCTACTCTCTATTTCTATGAGATCAATTGTTTTAATATTTAGCTTACACAAATGAGTGAGAATGTGCTAGATTTGCCTTTCTGTGTTTGGCTTATTTCATTTAACATAATGTTCTCCAGTTCCATCCATATTGTTGCAAATGACAGGATTTTATTCTTTTTTAGGGCTATATAATATTCCATTGTATATATGTACCACAATTTCTTTATCCATTCATCCATTGATGAGCACCTAGCTTGATTCCAAATCTTGGTTATTGTGAATAGTCCTACAATAAACATCGGAGCTCAGATATCTTTTCAATACCCTGATTTCCTTTCCTTTGGATATACACCCAGCAGTGGGATTGCTGGATCATATGGTAGTTCTATTTTTAGTTTTTTGAGGAACCTCCATATGGTTCTCCATAGTGGTCGCACTAATTCACATTCCCACCAACAGCATACAAGCGTTCCCTTTCTCCTCAACCCCACCAGCATTTGTTATTGCCTGTCTTTTCTATAAAAGCCATTTTAACTAGGGTGAGATACTTCATTGTCATTTTGGTTTGCATTTCTCAATCACAGAGACCTTTGAGAAAGTAGGTTGGTCAGACAGGCCAGAGCAGAGGGCAGAAGATCTTGGTGATAAAGTTATGGAGGCAAAGTCACAGACTATTGTATTAATTTCCTATTGGCTCCTATAACAAATTACCACAAATTTAGTAGCTTAAAAGAACACAGATTTATTCTCTCACAGGTCTAGAGGTCAGATGTCCACAATGAGTCTATGGGGCTAACGTCAAGGATAATAGAAGTGCTGTATCTTAGTCTATTCGGGCTGCTATATAACAAAATACCATAAACCAGGTAGCTTATAAACAACAGAAATTTATTTCTCAGAGTTCTGGAGGCTTGGAAGTCTAAGATCAAGGTGCTGGCAGATTCGATGTCTGATGAGAGCATACTTCCTCATAGATGGCCATCTACTTACTACGCTTAACCACTACCTTTCTTTACCCTCTGCCATGGCAATCTCCCAGATAGTGGCTTCCCCTCATCCTGGTTCCCAGATAAAGCAATGCAAAGCCCCCAAAGCTGTCCCTCAATGGATATATACCGTAAATGAGAAAAACACCTTTGTGACTTTAAGTCACTGAATTTGGCAGCTATTTGTTGAAGGAGCATGAGCTAGCCCATCTTGATTAATACAAAGGCACAAAAGAGTTTCCACACATCTTTGGAATATTTGGCCTAACCTACAGTGCTTAAACTCCAAATTGGAAGAACCAGGTTATGTATTCAGAAACATTTTCTCAGTTACACAAAATCACAGAATGTGGCACCAAGGAAAGCTGTAGAATTGTCTTTTCAGGCAGTGTTTGAGAAAAGAAAAGTGTCCAATCTGGGTTAGGTTTCAAGCTGCCTAATGATAAAGCAGTAAATTGTATAACCACTCAAATTTCCTCTGAGCCTTATGGTTTTACATTTTTTAGTATAATGCCATGCTGGAAAGAAATAGGCTACGGCAAAGAAACAATATGGTCATATTCTAGGTTAGTCAGCAATTTCTACAGAATATGTTAGTTATTTTAAGATTCAAAGTGATTTTTCAATGCTATTAAAGTAACATTGGTGAATTATAACAATGCTTTGTATAAATTTACCTGAAAATAGACCATAACAGTGCCAAAATGTACAGAGAGTAAACTAGTCACTTTTTCTTTCATTCAAAAACATATATTAATCACTAACTAAATTCCAGGCACTAGGCCAGACCCACAGATACAAACATAAATAGGAAACGGTCCCAGTCTAGTGGTTTATAGAGGCAGAGTAGTCTCCTAAAACATTAATTACAAGACAATGTGTTAAGTGTTATAGTAAAGGGATAAATAAAGCTTTAAGTGATCACAGAGGGGTAAATGATAATGAAAAGCCATGTCAGAGAAAGCTTCCAGGAAGAAAAGAAATCCATGTCATCAATTGTTGCTGAAATTATATATGCATACATATACATATACATACTGAGAGATAGAGACACATTCTTACATATGTGTATATACATATTTGTATTTTTGCTCTTTTAAATGCATAATTTGTGCCTCTATTTACCTAAAATGTAAAAATAATGTAAATGTAAAAATATTTCTTTGGAAACGAAATAGCAAGGCGTAGCACACTTAGGTTTATATTGATAAAGCCACTTTTCAAAAGCCACTGTAAACACAATGATCTCTATTTTGATCATTCAAAAAGAACTGCAGAATAATAAAAGGCCTTGAGTTGTTAACCTATAGCAAATGACCTTAACCTCTGGACCTCAATTCCTGATGTGTGAATGAAGATAAAGTCTTCCCTGCAGGACTGTTCTGATATGTAACCTAAACATTTGTACACCCATAATATGCTGACATTAAAAAAATAATGACAATTTCAAAAAGTAGATGTTTAAGCATTATAATGAATGATTAGGTTTTTTAGTATTCACTCATCTTGACATTTTGCCACAAGTAATAAATGGTGAAATAAGATATTTTTGTGATAAAAAAAAAGAAAGAAATATAAAGCACCTGGCACATACCTTGCAAATAATTTACCTTCAATAAATAGTACTCGTTATGGTTACAGTTATATTAATCACTAGAATTAAGAAGCTAAACTGAACCTGCTCTGACCCTAAAACATGCTGTGGAAGTTATGCTTTTGAGTCCCTATTAGGGACTCACATTGTCTTTCTATTTTAATTATCTTTTTTCTTATAAAAGTATAGTATAAACTTTATATCCCCCCAAAAAAATTCCGTGTCTGGGTTTTTTGATTATTTGAATTCAGAATCAATAGGAGTTTATAGGTTTTGAGGAAATGAAAGAAAGAGAAACAAAAACATGATAAGACAGAATAAGTGTAAGGAAATAAAGGATTCGAAAACATCTGGCAACCCCAGTCATCAAATCAAAATATTCATTGAGCTATGGTTACTGCTGGAGGCTTCTTCCAGGCATAAAATATCACAATCATCTTTAACATTCCTTCTTCACTATACAAGCAAAGCAAACTATGCCATAGCTAAATAAATGCCTGGGGTGGTTATTATTTTACTTCTTGGTTACATAAACGACTCAAAAACAGTGCCCATGTTTTCTAAATATATATGCAATATTTTAAACAGGTACATAATAAAATAAGAAATGAGAGCAGACATAATCTCCTCTAACAAGCTCTCACATGCATTCCTTTTTATGTTTGTTTTTTTGGCAAAATGAGAATATAGTCAAAAGATAGGAATAATTTTTCCTTAGTTTATGATTGCAGCAGGTTAGGAAGTGAAGCTTCAGCAATTGGCAGCTAGTGTTATACATAAAATTACATGTACACTTAGAAACTCAGATTTGTATTGCACAGACATGCTGGGAGAAAATGCCGCATGGGTCTCTCATGTTTCTGCATGTCTTGCAAGCAGTGGCACTGGCAGCTTTCGTTCCAGACTATCTTTTTTATTCCCAATGTTTCTTAAAAGCGATTTATCTCTCATGCAGTACTTTCTCTTTTTTTTGGTCTTTACTAACGTGTAATTGACAAGTAAAAATTATATTTCTTTAAGGTATACAAATTAACATTTTGATATTAAAGGCGCTCAGGAAACTTCACCTCAAAATATGACTCCTTGGGATTATGAGTATTTTGAATTAAAGATCCTTAAAAATCAACAGGCATTAGGAGGGGCTTTCCCTCTTCATAAGAAAACCAGACCCATCAAAAAGAACAATCTATTTCCCTTCCCCTTCCTTTTATCTCAATATATTACAGGAAAGATCAAGAATGCAACTAGACCTGGCCCAAATTATTTCCAATATAATACCTGTCTCTCAGGTTAATTTCATTTCCAAAGAGAATCACTTACAAGTCAATCTGTTTCCCCCATCCATTCTTTCTCCCAAGTATCTATTCATTCTCCCTATTAACCATGTATTACCCCTAAGCAGAATTACCTATATTCCTCATCTCCCCCTTCCTTCTAAAATGAGGGTATATAAATTTCTGGGGTATAAAATTAAAATTAAAATATTAAAATATTGGGTATTAAAATATTGGGTAATCACTCTGTGATTCTCCTTGTGAGCACAGTAAATAAATCTCTTTCTCTTATTAATCTGCCTTATTGTGAGTTGACCTTTCGGCCAACATTCCAGGGCACGGGGGAAGTTTCCCCTCACCCCCACAATATACATATACATTGTGAAATCATATCCACAATCAAGCTAATTAACATATTCATCACTTCACATATTTACCATTTTCCTTTGTGTGTGTGTGGTGAAAACATTTAAGATCTACAGTCTTACTCTATAAAAAAGACACCTGCACTTGAATGTTTATAGCAGCACAATTCACAATTGCAAAGATGTGGAAACAACCCTAATGCCCATCAATACATGAGTGGATTAATAAAATGTGGTACATGTATACAATGGAGTACTATTCAGCTATAAGAAACAACGGTGATATAGCACCTCTTATATTTTCCTGGATAGAGCTGGAACCCATTCTACTAAGTGAAGTATCAGAAGAATGGGAAAATAAGCACCACATGTACTCACCAGCAAATTGGCATTAACTGATCAACACCTAAGTTGACGTATAGGAATAACATTTATTGGGCGTTGGGCAGACGGGAGGGGGGAGGAGGGGATGGGTATATACATACATAATGAGTGTGATGTGCATCATCTGGGGGATGGACACGCTTGAAGCTCTGACTCCAGCGGGGAAGGAGGGAAAAAGCAACGAACTTAACCTAAACATTTGTACCCCCGTAATATGCTGAAATAAAAAAAAAAAGATCTACAGTTTTAGCAAATTTCAAGTATACAATCCAGTATTGTTAACTACATTCACATCACTGTATATTAGGTCTCCAGAATATATTCATGTGCGTAACAATCCTACTTCTGGATATATAGCCAAAAGAAATGAAATCAGTATCTCAAAGAGGTATTAATACTTGCATACTCATGTTCATTACAATATTACTCACAATAGCCAAGATATGGAAACAACTTAAATGTCCACTGATGGTTGAATGGATAAAGAAAATGTGGTATGTATACACAATGGAATATTAGAGTTTAAAAAAGAAGAAAATTCTGATACTGTGACTACGTGAATGAACCTGGTAGACAGTATACTAAGTGAAATAAGCCAGATACAGAAATACAAATACTACATTAATCTCACTTACATGTGGAATATAAAATAAACTCATAGAAGTAGAAAGTATAATGGTTATTGCCAGGGGTTGAGGGGAGGAGGGGATGGGGAGATATTTGTCAAGGGGTATAAAGTTTCAGTTACACAGACTACCTTTCCAAGGCTGTTTGAATAAACAGCCTTGAAAAATAGATATGGAGTCTCTCCCGGGAACAGGCGGCAGATTTATTTGCTGTCCAAAATAATAAAGATAGTGTCTCCCTCCAAAGTAAACATTGGGCACTTTTATTTGCAGCTCATTATGAAAGATTGGAGCTCCCTAAGCTCAGACTTCCTCAGCTGTAATGCACACTGTGATGGTTAATTTTTTTGTTTGTTTGTTTGTTTTGTTTTGTTTTGAGACAGAGTCTCACTCTGTTGCCTGGGCTAGAGTGAGTGCCGTGGCGTCAGCCTGGCTCACAGCAACCTCAAACTACTGGGCTCAAGCAATACTTCTGCCTCAGCTTCCCAAGTGGCTGGGACTACAGGCATGCACCACCATGCCCAGCTAATTTTTTCTATATATTTTTAGTTGGCCAATTAATTTCTTTTCTATTTTTAGTAGAGACGGGGTCTCGCTCTTGCTCAGGCTGGTTTC